>PVJS01035737.1:0-20832 GCA_004027185.1 Glis glis | reverse complement strand
TGGTGTGGTGTGTTGCGGTGTAGTGTGGTATGGTGTGGTGTGGTGTGATGTGGTGTGGTGGTGTGGTGTGGTGGTGTGGTGTGGTGGTGTGGTGGTGTGGTGTGGTGTGATGTGTTGTGTTGTGGGCAACACACTTTTTCTACAGCTCAGCCAAGGCTTGAGTCCTTTCTATCGAGTTTCTATTAACTGGTCATTTAGGATAAATGGACATTTCCAGAAAAGAGAGACTGACCTTCCCCCAGACAGGTGATCTAATTTTTTTAACTTCCCAGTTGGAATTCCTTTTCATTCTGAATCATAATTCATCTTCCTAGAAGCTTGTACTCATACTTCTAGCTCTTTAAGGTATAGAAAAATATCAAATTTGAGCCAGGTGTGGTGGCTCATGCCTATAATCCCAGTACTTGGAAGGCTGAGACAGGAGGATTGCAGGCTCTGGGCCAGCCTCAGCAATTTAGCAAGACCCTGTTTCAAAAAAAAAAATTTAAAAAGGGAACTGTAATTGGGATACCAGAGGGACTCCAGACAATGGAGGAGAAGCCTCAGCGGAGGCAGGGAGGTGGTCTAAGGGAAGGGGAGAGGGAAGAGTGAGGTTCATTAATGGAAATGCTACCATTGACTAAGTGTACATATGCGACTATACCAATGTTAATCTCAGTACTCTGTATTGGGAAGGGGGGAATGCGGAGGTGGTGGTGGGGCACCAAGGGCTGTGTGCATGTACGTTACTATCAACAAGATTTTCATTATGATGTGAGACTATAATGCGCCAATAAAAGCATATTAAAAAAGAAAATAAGTATATTAAAAAATAGAAAAATTAAAGCAATAAGATGTTTTCTTTTAAAGGGGGAACTGGGGTAGAATGCCGCTGGGTTCAATCCCCAGTTTAAAAAAGAAAAAGAAAAGTAAAATATCAAATTTGTTCCACTTAATAGATCTTTGAAGCAGCTATTATGGCTACCCTAAGCTTATACCTCTCCTAGATAAACATCTCCTCACCTACATGTCTTCAAATCCTTAAAAAAATTCCTCAAATGACACAATATTCTGATCTTTCACTGACCTTTTCTTAATATACTACCAGTTGCCCTGTCTGTACTCCTCTGTGCAGTATGGCCAGAATATTACCAAGAAGCTAATTCGAGTGATTCAATTAGAAGACGACATAAAAATCGCTAGCTTAGAGACTACCATCTTTTTTATTTTCACTAATGTACTTCTTTTTTTTTTTGCGGTACTGGGGATTGAACCCAGGGGCGTTCTACCTCCGCGCTATACCCCCGGCCCTATTTTTATACTTTATTTTGAAACCGGGTCTCACGAAGTTGCGGAGGGCCTCACTAAGGAGAGAGATAGAGAGAGAGACAGGGAGAGAGAGAAAGAGAGACAGAGAGAGAGAGAGAGAAAGAGAGAGAGAGAGGGAGAGAGAGCTGAGGCTGGCCGCGAACCCGGATCCTCTGGTCTCCGCCTCCCAAAGTATCACTAATGTACTTCTGTTAACACGATCCCTGACTGAACAAGTGTTTTCTTCTGGGAAGAGGTATCTGTGGACAGTCGGCGACATTGTGCTGCCTTGTACTTGGCGTTAGTCTAAATTTTTAAAGTTAATTTTTATACTTTCTTTGCTTACTGAGATTTCTTCTATTCTTCTTTAATTTTAGAGTGATTGCTTAATGAGACCTTAAATTTATACTCTGGATAGCATCCTGAGAGAATTAGCCCAACATTCACTAATAAAAACTTTCATATTTTGATTTTGTCTCTCTGGTTGTTGAATAATCTGATTACATGTGCAGACCTACAATTTTATTCAAGTCATTGCCAAAAAAAATTATTAAGTAGGTCAGAGTTAACAAGAGAATCAAGAGGGCTGAGGGTGTATCTCAGTGGTAGGGCACTTGCCTAGATACACGAGGCCCTGCGTTCAATCCCCAGTACTGTGAAAACAAAAAACAACAAAAAGTAAGTATGCAAAAAAACAAAAATAAGAAACAAGGGAACCAAGAGAGCTCAACTAGGTATTTAATCCATTACCTAACATATTTTTGGAAGTAGTTATAATTTTTTCAATTAATAATTGACATGATTGTATGAGCATTCACTTCCATAGGCTGATACTGGGGTAAAGTACAAAGAAACAATTGATCCATTAATAACAAAGACTTACTAAGTAAGGCACAAAGAAGCAGACAAGGCTTTGATAAAACGCATCCAACAAGGTGATCCAGAAAGTCAGGGGTAAGTACGCCTGCAACGAAACACATATCGGGGAGAAAGTAAAATTAACAAAGGTTGAAGCAAGTGAAGAAATAACAAGTCAGTACTATCCCTTCATTCTCTCACTCATAACACAGGGAGGACTCCCTGTGGTAGAAAAAATGAGGGCAGTTGAACGTGGATAAAAGAAAAAGTCTTTAAAGGAATCTTATTCAACTCTTCAACTCTTTGGATCCATTTAAAAATCTAACTTCATTAGTGGACTTTTTGTTTGTTTGTTTTTTGTTTTTTGGTGCTGGGGATTGAACCCCAGGCCTCACCTAAGCTAAGCATGTGCTCTACCGTTGAGCTACAGCCCCAGCCTCTTTTGGATCAGGCTAGTAGTACTAACTTTTCACTTTCTATTGACCACAAAGTATTATTGCAAAACTTCTCCAAATCCATTCACTTCTCTTTACACCTGCTCTGTACCAAGTACTGTTTTAATTTCTTGAAACAAAAGAGTCAAAGTTCCATTCTATGAAGCCTTTGTTCCAGTTTACCATCAACTCTGTAAATGGCTAGACAGCCATCTATCTGCCTGCTTCTCTCTCTCTTCTCCATCCAAGCTTTCCATACCAGCCAGATGGTTTCTAAAACTGTAAATTAGTTCATGCCATCTCTACTAATCAAACAAACTCCTTTCAGTCAGTCCAATAACTTCCCATTGTGTTTCCTATATAATCCACATTCCTTCCCATGACCTATAAGACCCTGAATGGTCTGCCCATGAATAGCACTCCAAAGTCACTTCTTCATTATTATCCCACAGCATGGACTCTCATTCTCCTTGAACATGCCAAATCCATTCTTCCCTGGAGACATCACCTGTGCTATTTTCCCTGCCAGGAATCCTTTGTCCTGGAACTTTGATGTGATGAGTTTCTCTTTATACTATATCCTAGGTTAAATACCACCTCTTCATAGAGACATACCAGACCGTCTAAACAGTATGTCCACTCAATCTCTTCCTACCATGGCAACCTCAGCAGTCTCTCATCACTATCAAATAATCTTATTTGTTAACTTAATGATATTCTGGCTCCCTCCAAGGAATGCAAGCTTTGCAGAGTGGGACTATGACTCTTTTATGTCTAGTGATTAAGACAGTGCTTGGTACAGAGCAAGTACTGAACAAATATTTATTGGGTTAATAAGAGATTCCATAACAGCTCACATGCTAAACTGTTTCCTGCCCAAAACTTGAAGAAAGAGAAAGATCAAGTAGAGACACTAGTTAAATGATTGAAATGGGTTCTCATGAAGTGCCAACTCTGATTGAATGGACATGTGTGTGTAGATAGATTCTGAGGTTGCGCTCAGACCCAACAGGAGAGAGAACTGTGTGTAATAGTGACGTGCTCTCGGAAAAATGTGTCATATTCTTGATTCTTAATAAGCAAACAGAAGTGAAAATTCCTTGAAAAATGCCTTACTTTTTCCTAAAAAACAAAGCTTTATAAATACACAAATTCTCTGTATGCATTTTTCTATTCTTGAACTTTTTACATATATTTTTTTTTTTTGGTGTGGGAGATTGAAGTCAGGGGCATTCTACCTCTGAGTTACATCCCCAGCCCTATTTTATTTTTTTTATTTAGAAATAGAGTCACACTAAGGTTCTGAGGGTCTCACTAAGTTGCTGAGGCTGGTCTTGAAACTGTGATCCTCGTGTTTCAACCTCCCAAGTACTGGGATCACAGGCATCTGCCACCATGCCCAGAACATACATCCTTTTTAAAAATATTTTTGTCTTCTAGAAAAATCAAAGCAATGAAGATTCATTGTTTCCAGTTTATTTTCCCCTTTATCTTCTTTTACTATTTTTTTATTGGAAATGATGGGACATTTGGTCTGTCTGTCTTTATCCATGGGTCCATAAAATGTAAAAAGAAGTATGGTCCAATAATGGAAGAGAATGCCAGAGACAAAAGGGGTAACCAGAATGCCACTGGACAAGACCATATGGTTTGGGGATAAGTTAAAATATAACTTCAGCCGGGTGTGGTGGCACATGCCTATAATCCCAGTACTTGGGAGGCTGAGACAGGAGGGTCACAGGTTTAAGCCAGCCTCAGCAACTTAGCAAGACCCTCAGCAACTTAAGGAGACTGTTTCAAAATAAAAAATATAAAAGGGCTGGGAGTATAGTTTGAAGATAGAATGCCCATCGGTTTAATCTCCAGTACCTCCCCCAGTATTATATATAATAATATTTATATATACTGTTATTATATGTTAATTATATAAATATTATATATGGAATATATATTATAATAATATTATATCATATATAATATTATATAATAATATATACAATATCATACATCTGGGTGAATAGAGGCTGTTCAAAGATAAAAAGTACAATTCCCCAATCATGTGAAGGAGACTTACCATAGAAGTAAAGAGGGAAGGATCAAGAATAAGACACATAAGAGGCTGAAGGGATTAACTCATGGGAGCTACTGGAAACTGAAAGGGAAACTGAACATAAAGTCAAATCCAGAAAAGAAGGCTGTGTGTAAGATGAGAGATGGGTGACTGCTTCTTGGAAGGAAATCCTCTGACCGCAGATTTCCAGACTCTTCTCTTTTTAGGAGAGAGTCTACAGCTCTGGAGAGTATATTTCATGACACTAAAGACAGGAAATGACATGAGCATAAAATAGAATTTGCTTGGAGGCCAAGTTCAAAGAAAGGACAAATTCTGGAAGGTAAAGCCAGTGAAATTACCTTTTATCAATAGCCACATGCTGGGAATATGCCTGCTATTATCATGTTTTATAAAACTGGCCAGCTCAATAGAACAATGTGTACAAAGAAATGATGACAGGGTTCAATAGCTGGAAACAATGATCTCATTTCTCCTGAGGTGAGAACCAATTACCATCTTCAGTTGTTACAAATGGGCTTATAAAACACTAGCTATAAAAACTGTGATTGAAAGCCTCCCCTCTACCCTTCTTAACCTGATCAACTTTGAAGGTAACTTAGGCCTGTAGTACAGGACAACCTTTAATGATATCAACCACCCATTCCAGAATCCTGGCCTTGAACTTTAAGTCAGATGGGCTCCTTTAGGGAAATCCCAGGTAGCTTTTGATGTGAACGGGTTGGATGATATTAAAGGATTATAAGGATTTCTTCCTGCTGAATGGTGTGACTTCTCTGTGTTGGCTGTTCCAGGTGGCTAAGGACACTTAATCGCTCTGCATTCCAGAAAGGTCATTCAAGTCAAAATAAAATTAGACTAATTAAATGAATGCATCATTTTAAATTTCATATTTCCTCAAATTTCTGATTAATCCAATTAATTCTGGGGGGAATAAAAATATCGAGAGCTTAATATAGCTAGAGATTGTATGTATTATCTTCCTTAATCTTCATATTATTTCCATAAAGTAAATAAACTGAAGCAGAGGCAAGCTAAATAACAAGGTTTCGCACCACAGAACCAGAATGTAAACTGGTTTAAACCAGAACAAACCCATTATTCCTAACACATGCTGGTCTGTGTCAATGTCTCCAAACAGCAAGTGAAGCCTACACATAGATTTCTTATGATGAGTCTCACTTTGGTTTGTCCAATACTTCCACAGGGAGCCCTTCCTCTCAGTCTTGTCCATTTAGTCCATCTCTGTCCTTGGGATTGATTTGTGTCCTAGACCTGGTCAATGAGAAATGATTTTTCTAGCCAGAGTGATCCACACAGGGAAAAGCATATGCCAAGCTAGGCCAAGGAGTCAAAGCCAGGAAATTTACAGCTGTTGAAGAATGACATTGTTCTGTCACCATTACTCCTGGATTCTGCAGCTGTGGGAGCCAATACCTTTCCCTTTTACATGAAGTGAAGATAAGCTTTTTGTTTTGTTTTGGTTTGGTTTTTGTTTGTATGTTTGTTTGGTCATTTACAACTGTTAGGACTCTAACAGAGTCCTCTTCTCAACATTGGTACTAGATGGACCACTCGGTTTTGTCTTCTTACAAATGTATAAGGCTCCCCATCTATCTCAGTCCCTGACAATATTCTTGTGATAGCACTTTGGATTTCTGGCCATTGAACACCCTGGTGGGCGGGGAACTCGTGGTGTTAATTGAGCATTAGAGTCCTTTCTGCCACTTAGCATAAATGTGGCAGTATGGGCTTAGGGATCAGGGTTCAACTGTACTACTCACTAGTTCTGGGATATGAGCAGGTTACCAAAGGCAACTCCTTGTACTCGTCTCTTTTCATCTACAAAGTAGAGATCAGAGCACATACCCTGCAGGGATATTTTAAGGATTAGATTTATGTGTGTTAAGCACTTAAGACAGTGCCTGGCATGTTCATAAGTGCAATGTTGATGTTCGTTATTATTAATTTTGTGAATGATAAATTGGAAAGAAAAAAGTGTTTAGACAGTTACCCTCTCTTAATAGGCTATGTCCTTTAGGGACAATGAGGGGGTGACAGAGGATAGGAAGAGGAGGGCAGATTTGAGTGATATATCAGATAAAGATAAACAGACTCAGATCACTTAAATGGAGATGAGGCATGGTTTTAGGAAAAGGGAGCTGTTAAGAACACTGTTTTGCATGACAGCAGAACCTGAATAACTTAACTTGGGCTTTGGAACAGGATTGAGATGGGTTCAAGTCCTGACTCTATCATTTATTAGCTGTGAAATTTTTGGAAAATTTACTTAACCCTTTTGAGGTTCAGGTTCCTTATTTTAGAATGGAAACAATATCTCAAAGTGTTTAAAGGAAGATCAATGGGACAAGGAACATTTACTAGTTAGCAGAATAGATGGCACAGTGAGGTTTAATACATGCTAGGTATTGTTAGTATTATTTGTTGTAAGGTCTCAAACTCTGGATTTCTTCTTATAAGCACTTAGGGTCTCTCATAGGTTTATCTATATTCATATCAGAGGTAACTGAATATCTGCCATGTGAATAGAGACCTTTTAAAGCAACTGGACATTTCAAATAGTTTTAAATAATTCTGAATATACTGCAGTTTGGGGCTGGCCCGATTGGGAAGTGCACTGGCTTTGATCATGGATGTGTGTCTGTCTAAGCGTTTTTGCTTTGGTACCTACCTCTGATTTCTGACCACTCTGGTAAAGCTCCGGCAGTTGCATGAGAGTTTCTGCAGACACATCTTTCTCTAAAACACCATAAATGACGGGAGGAGCAGATGTGAAGAGGAGGTTGAAGAAGATCAAAACCCAGTAGTCAGTCATGGATGTTCCTGAAAACCCACAAAAGAACTGGTACCAAAAAAGGAGATTCACATAGGCCTAGGGACACAAAGAGGAACATTGCATCTTAGAAACAGCAGCGAATACTATGACTATACTGTCAACATGCTGCCATTTTGATCGGTGTGGCCCCAGCATCTCTGTAGTTTTGTCCCTTACTAAATTTGGAAGGCCACAACCTACCTTGCAGGGGTTTTTTTTGGGGGGGTATAAATGTTTTATTAAATTAAAACACATACAATGCACACACACACACACACACACACACACACACACACACACACGACTTACTATGTGGTACTGGCAATGTTTTACAAATAATTCATTTAATCCTCATAACAACTTGGGAATGATTGTTGTTCCCTTTACAGATGAGGGAAGTGAGTGCATGGGACTAAATGTTTGTGTACCCCTCCCCCAAATTCACATACTCAAATCTTAATCCCTAATGTGATGGTATTAGGAGACAGGCCATTGGGAAATAATTAGGGCTTGATGGTAGAGCCCTCATGAATGGGCTTATAAAATGGACCCCAGAGAGCTCTGCTTTCCTGTACTATGTGAGGACACAATGAAAAGTCTGGAACCTGGAAGAGGGCCCTCACAGAAGTCAACCTGCTGTAACCTCATCTTGGACATCCAGCCTCCAAAGCTGTGTGAAATAAATTTTGTTGTTCATAAGCCACCTGTCTGGAGTATTTTGTTATAGCAGCCTGAATGGACTAAGACACTGAGACACAGAAAAGATAAAGAACTTAGTGAAAACTACCCAGATATTAAGTGATTGATAGGATTAGTGCTCAAGTAGAGATACTTTCATTCTAGCTGAACACCTGATTCCCTTGCTTTCTGTGTTCATAATTATTTCTTTTATCTTTCTCTTTTTCTTTCTTTTTTTTGCAGTACTGATGATTGAACCCAGGGGCATACTACCACTGAGATCCACCCCCAGATCTTTTTATTTTTTATTTTGAAAAAAGGTCTCGCTGAGTTACCGCGTTCTACTGGCCTCGAACTTGTGATTCTCCTATCTTAGCCTCCAGAGAACTGGGATTACAGGAGTGTGCCACTGCACTTAGTCACTGTTATTTCTTAGTGGTGAAATGGGATGGTGCCGGCAGAGTGGCCAGCCATTTCAGTGTGCTTGGGACTTAGGGGGTTCCCAGGTCATGGGTCCTCATATAACGCTGGGACAGTCCCTGGCAAACCTGGACAGTAGGTTGCCCTGGAAGCCAGGCACATACATCCTACATATATTCCACCAGTATTTTGTCTCAAACTAAGCCCATTATAGCAAAAGCTCTTTGCTCTTGAGCAGGGCAGCCCACAGGAAAGAACACTGGACTGGGGTTCAGAGGGTTCTGTCTCAAGGCCCAGGGATGCTTCCTCTCAGTTGACTTTAGGCTACTTTCCTAATGTCTCTGAGTTTTTGTTTCCTCTTATGTAAAATGAGAATTATATCACCTCAGGAATTAGCATTAAGATCAAGTTAGAAAGTATTCACGACACCAGCCTCAAAAACTTAGTGAGACCTGCAGCAACTTAGCGAGACCTTGTTTTAAAATAAATAAAAATTTTTAAAAAATAAAAAGGGCTGTGGGCATAGCTAGAAGGTAGAAGACCCCTGGGTTCAATCCCCAGTACCAAAAAAAAAAAAAAATTAAAAAAGAAAAAAATAAAAAGAAAGAAAGCGTTCATGACCTGTGAAGTATTTTACAAATGTTAACACATTGTTATCGTCGGCATCACAGGTACACTAGAACCGTACACTAGAACCCGTTAGGTCAAGGGCCACAGTCCTTAGAATAGATTAGTCTAGTGTCTGGACATGCATTATGCTCAGCTCCTGAAAACATACATTTTGGATACATGTGGGCTGGGGCATTACTCTGGGGTGTGAATCCATAGTCTTCATCAGTATCTCAAAAGTTGTCCAACACCCAAGAACCAGAGTCTCAGAAAGATAAGCTGCTTTAATGGCTTCTGGTCCTGGCCAATTTCTCACAGCTTCTATAATATTCATTGTTTAGCAAAGTAAATAAGAAGTAGAAATGAAGTCTGGAGGATATCAGTATAAATGACCGTCTACAGGTTACAGAGCAGAAAGACAACGGAGGTCCTTCTTCTCTGGAGATGTACTCTGCCAACTAAAGTTCTCTCTGTCTCCAAGAGCACGTAGCCTTTCCCCTAAATTTTTATGCTTCTTTACCCTTGAGTTCCATCTTTAGGATAAAAAGAGGGGAGGTGGGAGTGGCTTGTATTACAATAGAGAAAATGGTAAAAAATAGGTATTTAAAAAAGAAAAATTGAATGAGAGGGACTCATTTCTAAAAATCATGGACCATGAAGCCCTAGAGTTTTAAATTATAAGCCACAATTTTCCTCAGAATCATACACTCAGGCAGACTGTATACATTTCAAATATTTTTGTAAAGAATCTCAGTTTTATTAAACTCTGACTAAATGTGCTAATTTAAATAAGTAAAGTGCTGAGAGCTTCCTAAAAAGTTTATTGTGCTACAGGAAAAAAAATGCTCCTGAATACACATGCATGCACGTGCACAAATGTATAGATGTAAATTACTCAATTATATATTGGGAATATCCTAAAAATGTCCCATTATTTTTTTCCTAAAGGTGATCTTTCAATAGAGTGATATAAACTTATGTTTACTACTAATATACATATGGACTTTAAAAGACAGAATGTATTTGGCCTAAAAATCATGATGTATTTATATAACCAGTCCACCTAGAAGAGACTTAAGTGAATCAAAGGTCAACATGATTTTATAAAAAAGAAAACTGAAATGTAAATAAGGTGCTAAAGATGAGAAGCCAAACTTCTAATCAAGAAGTTTTAGGAGTTACATAATTAAAATAAAGTTCTGTTACTATCAAATAACTACTAAGCACAAATAGACTGAACAGTCTGGATAGAAAATTCTTGTAGCTGTCAGTCTAGCCACCTACAGGCTAAGACACTATACTGGGTTTTCACCTGTACCTGCCTGCAGTATACCAAAGAAGATATCAATTTGGGGTCTGAATATTTTTTGTTATCTGACAGCATTAAACATTTCATAATTCTACTTGTCACAATCTTTTTACAAAGGGCCAAAAATTAGATATTAAATTAACCAGACAGGACTTAATTGAATTTATAAGCACAGAGAGTAGAAAAGGCTAGCAGATGGACAAGCCTAGCAATGGGCTGTGAGCAGTTCAAACACACACATTCTCTGATTATGTCTGGCAGGACACACACACGACAGCAGGACTGCTCCAGCTTAGCATAGGACATTTCTGCTTCATACTCTATGCAACCAGGCTTGGAAGGTGGTTAGGGGGAAGGGAAATTCTCTGGGGTTACATACCACATTTTTGTAGAAAAAATAGAGAATCATGTTGGAAAGTCGCGTGTAACACCAGTGCCCGTGGACGAGAAGAAGCTTGCTGAGATGTCTGAACTGAGAAATGGCAAAGTCACTGGCCATCACAGCCTGCAGAAGAGAGGAGAAGGCTACCCTGAGCAATGGAACATGCTAGAACACACAGCCTGGTGTAGATAGCCTGATCATCACTACATTAAAATTAGTCAAATTTACCTTGCAAGCAGATTAAAAAAAGAAAGAGATAGAGAAAACACACACACACACACACACAAACACACACACACACACACACACACACACACACACACACACACACACACACAGCAGGAACAGCAAAAACAAAAACCACAAATGCAGAACTTTAATAGACTTCTCGGAGTTACCACTCCAATTTCCAATAGATTCTCATGAAACAAGACTTCTCCTTGATTACTATTCATAATGTAATTTTAACCAATGGATTTTTCCTAGAAAGCAGATCCCTTAGCAAATACCCTGTCTTCTGCATTATAATATGTTCATGCCTGTCCTCAATGAAGAGAATTAAGAAGTGTTGCAGTCGGGACTTCATATGACATTGTGTAATGTGTCAGGCAAAGACACATTAGATGAGACCCGAATTGCTCATCTTTTATAAAGATATTATGATAATAATTCCTGAGGAAACACTGAGCCTCATATTACACTTTCCTCTGGCAGCCTTTGATCCATACATTTAAAATCAGTCTTTTAGACTTAATCTTTTATCTGAATTTTGTGCCTAAAATACTATCCAACACACACACACAAGCAAACAGGGTTCTCCCACCTCCTTCATTCTCACTCTCTCAGATATTCTCCCTACCCTTTCCTTCTCTACCTCATCTTCCCTTCCTTCCCTCCCCTCAAGATCATTATGTCCATTTTTCAAATCCTAGTAGCTTTCTTCAATATCAAAATTTACAAATCTATTACAGGGCCAAAACTGAATTCCTATGATCTAGATAAACTCTATTTTTAAAGCAGAATGAGTAATCCATACAACTACAATTACCCAGGAAAATACCATAATGTTCACCCAGTAAGAAATCTGCTAATGCATGGATAGAGTTCCTGTCTTCCACTCCTGGTTAACCACACACAGCCTCTCTTTGCCACAGAGATTTTACCAAGGAGAAGGCAGCCCTGGGATGGGCAGGTCAAGGGTGTGGTACCTGGGTGCACACATCTACTCACCTGCATGCCTTCTTGACCTGAGACCCCTATCCCAATGTCTGCCACTTGTATCATGCTAACATCATTGGCACCATCACCTTGATGGGGCAGAAGAAAAGGTGAGAAACACGTGAGGTGTAAAGATGGAGACTTTGCACATCTGTAGAGGCTACTCGAGTGAACAAATTGAACCTACTTCAAAGGTTTAATCCCATTTCTCCATGTTACTTGGAAGCCAGTTAAGCAGAATTAAATGTGGCTTTCCATTGCCATCAGGAAGAATTCCAAACTCAATACTGTCCTAGAATCCATCATGCCATGGTACCTACCAGGACTGATCATCCCCTTTTCCATACCACCTGTGCTACTATCAATTCTCCAGATCGACCCTGCTCCTCTGGCTACTACACAAGTGGTTTCTCTATTTTTACAATACTGTCTTCAACACCCCACTTCACCTTGCTTTCTTCCAACTGTTCTTACTCTCTGCTTAGATTTTCTCTAGGAAATCCTTCTCAAATTCCCTTCAGATCAGATGCCCCTTCCTCAGGACTTGTACTATCCTATGTATATCTGTCATACCTGTCACATGGTATTATGATTGATTATAGTTTTGTTTTTTGTCTCTTCCATCATTGGCAGCTTCTTAGGAAGGAGTACTACCCTCCTCTGGTAATGAACACATGTCATTCCCAGAGGCCTGCTAACCACTCACCTGTCTCCTGATCCTAGTATGCCTGATATGCTTTAGGAACTCTGAGTCCACATGTTTCATTAGGGTGAATCAAACTTCCATACTATGGGTAGGAAACTGACCCAGACTTCAATATCTGACCCAGGAAATCAACATCTATTGCCTGGCCTCACTGAATGGTTCAAAGATAGATACATGACTCAATTAATATAATTAATTATAAATTTCAGGGATTCTAGCTTGAAAAACATCTGGATCCAGGAGCTTGAATAATTCATTCATTTATATATTTATTCAACAAAATAACTGAACAAAATTCCACCTTCCTCATGTAAATACTGAAATATCTCAGAACTTCATCTCACACTACTTTTCCTCTATTTATACTCATTATTTAGTAGTATCATAATACCTAGGCTCTGGTAGTCACTGGACTTAGGATTCATAAGTTTATATTTCCAGCCAATTCCCCATTGCTAAATTCCAGACTTTGATTCTAGCTCCCTACTCAACATCACTGCTTAGACACCTAATGGGCTTTTCAAGCTGTCAATGATGGCTCCATTCTTTCTGTTCTTAGACAAAGCCCTGGTATTCCCTTTGACAGCCCTTTCGCTCATATAGCATACTCAATTCATCAGCAAATATCACCAGCTTGTTCTTCAAACCATGCCCACTGTTGATCATGTCCTGCCATCTCCTCTATTCCCATCTGCGCCCAAGCCAACATCATCTCTTGCCTGAATTATTTCAACAACCTCTCAACTTGTCTCCTTACTTATGCATTTGTGGCCCAACATATAGTCTTACACAGCAGGCAATGTTAGCCTCTGAAATTAAGGCAGATCATGCCTCTTTTTCCAGATTAAAGCCAAAATGTTACAATGGCCTCCAAGACCCTCTGTGATCTGGTCATGTGCCATTTCTCTACTCTTTACTGACCTGCAACAAACTCTTTCCTTTGCTCAGTCTGCTTTGACCTTTGATATACCAAGTATGGTCCATTTCATGGCTCTCCTTGTGCTGTCCTCTCTGCCAGGAATGTTCTACCCCACATCTCCCATGGCTCCCTTTTCTCCATCAAGTCTCTGCTCAGGGAAAGCCTTAGCAGTGAGACCACTGAACACTGAATTGAAAATGGCAACTCTGTTTGCCTCCTGCAGGGTTCTGCATTCCCCTTACTCTGCCCTTTTTTTTCCCTCCAATAGCATCTATTGTTTCTCCATTATCTAGAAAAAAGTCTGGTACAAAGAAGGTACTCAATAAATACATGTTGGATGGATAAGTAAATGAATTGTCCATGTACCTGAATTTAACTTTCCTGAAGGTAGAACTGGATTTTCCAATTCTATTACTCAGTATTTCTCTCTACTTAGTCATTGATTTGGGGATCTAACATGTATCCCAAGGAATTCTGACTATTGTATTGTTTTCCAAGTCACATGCCTACCACCTGGTTCACAGCAGGTAGATAAACAGGTGATGAGGGGACAGAGGGAGGGAGTAAAGGGATGTGGAGAGAAAGGGGGGAAGAAAAAAGGGAAGAAGGTGTGGGAGGAAAAGGACAGACCGAAGTGTTAACAGACAATAAGAAGGAAGGACAGACAGAAGGGTCAGCCTCTGGTGTGTGTGCAGGGAGAAGTACAGGGCCAGCCCGACTCACCTATGGCCAGGGTCATCACCCGGAGATGGTTGCGTACCAGTTTCACCACCTCACTTTTCTGCAGGGGTGTGGCTCGGCAGCAGACCACGGCTTGGCACCAAGCAGTCAGCTCCAGGAACTGCCTTTGCAGACTCTCTTGCAGGGCGAACTCCAGGGTCTTCCCAGTGATGACGAGTCCGGCCCGTGGCCCTGGGTCTTGGGGGACAGGGGGCGGAGGGAAATCCTGTCTTAACGATGCTTGCTCAGGAGAGGCAGAATGTTTCTTCTGAAGTTCTTTCAAAATTGTGCTCATCAGCATCTCACAGGCATCCTTGAAGCAAGAGGCAGAGGTAGTTAGGCGTAGGACTCGGGTGGAGAGCCAGCTACATTTCTCACTGGCATTCTTTAGCAGTTGCTGGATCAAGGCAACCTCAGGCAGTATACAGTTGGTTACTTTCAAAGACTTCACAGCTCTTCTACACAGAGTTCTCTGTGTATGTGGGGCTGGGTTAAAAAAGATGGGGAGGGGGCATCTCATCCCCAATTCCACCGTTGGAGTGTCTACATAAAATGTAAAATTTCTTCATGAGTGCAGTTTGCCTTCTTGAACAGTGAATCTCTAGAGTCCTTGGGTCTCATTCTGCACTTATTAGCAGCTTGATCTTGGGCAAAGTATGTAACCCCTCTGCAGTCCACTTTCTCATCCCCAAATTGCAAATATTATCTTCTTCATAATATTTTTTTGTGGAACTGGGGATTGAACCCAGGAGCATTCTACCTCCAAGCTACAACTCCAGCCCTATTTTTTACTCTTTATTTTAAAACGGGGTCTCACTAAGTTGCGGAGGGCCTCATTAAGTAGCTGAGGCTGGCCATGAACCCGGATCCTCCTGTCTCAGCCTCCCAAGTACTGGGATTACAAGCTTGTGCCACCATGCCCGGCTCCTTCATAATATTGTTGTGAGCACTAAGTGAAATAATACATCCCAAACTCCTAGTGTAAGGTTTGACATATAGCAGATATTTAAAGTGGTAATTATGTTTTTTATCTTCTTTTTGATTCAATACAGACCTTCACTCAGTGAGTACTTATTGAGAAACTATATACTAGAAAACATCCTAGTCTCTGCGGATATGTCAATGAACACGACAATCGCTGCCCTCATGGAGCGCACGTTCTGTTCAGGATGTTCTTAGTGGGGCATCTGGCTTGCACATATCCTCACTTTACGCTAGTTAGGAAGTTCTTTAAAGGCAGGTGTCATCTTTAATTCACTTTTGAAAACTTCATAATGCCTACAGGAAGGCACCTCAAGCACTCAATAAATGTTCACTGAATGAATTGTACCCAAGAAGACTAACAAGAGACTTGTCCAGAAATTACTGTGTCATATGACCATTAAGGACAGAGCCCAAATCTAGGGGCAATACATTTAAATTTGTACAATAAAACTGAAACAACTTTTTAATGAAAGAGCCCCTCACTCTGTGCCTACTTACTCTTTTATTATAAATGCAATTCTACCAAGCATGTTCCAATCCACAACATAAGAGGGGGAAGGAAGAAGTAGAAATGGATATGTAGGCATGACACAACAAGACTTAACCACATAAATTATAAAAAAGATTTGCTATGGTTTGAATGTGGTTTGTCCCCACCAAAACTCATATTGAGGCTTAATTCCCCAATGCAATCGTATTGAAAGGTGGGGGGACCTTTAAGAGGTGTGGCCCAGTGGAAGGTGATCCTGCCATTACTGGCCTTGTGAAGGGATTAATGCTGGATTGCCACCATGGGTTAGGTCTCTTAGGAACAGATTAGTTCCCTCAAGAGCAGGCTGTTACAAAAGAGCCAGCCTGGTTCTCCCTATACTCTTCCTTCCTTTCTTGCAGTGCGAGCTCTTCCACACTCACTATTTTTGCATGCACTCCTGCCACGTGATCCTATCTACCATGAGCCTCTCATCAGAAGCTGCAGCTGGCACCATGCTCTTGGGCTTCCAGAACTACGAGATAAATAAACCATTTTTCTTTACAAAGTACCCAGCCTTGGGTATTTTGTTATATCAACACCAAATGGACTAAGTAAAGATTCAACTATAAAGTGAAGCTACCTCACTACCTTTATCTTAGAACAAATTTGATCTCATAAACACCCAAAGCTATGGAGGAAAGTAAACAATGATGATTAAAATATGTTCATTCATTCTTGGCACAATATGTGATAGAAAAAATTATTTGTAAAAATGTTCTGGAGTTTGGTTAGAAAGTAATATACCCTGCAATCATTGAAAAATCAAGATGTTTATTAACCTGAGATGATGTTTAAGATATTTGTAATTGAAAAAATATAGCCATAATACTATAGAAATACAGTCTTTGTAGTATTCATGTTTATAGCACAGAATAAAGTTTAGGTGGATATTCATCAAAATATGATGTAAATTATTTGTAACCCTATGGTTAAAGGTTGATTATAGGTATTTTATCCTGTTTTGAATATATGTGTAGGTTTTACAGATAATTTTTTCAATATAAAAATAATATAAGTTGGGTGTGGTAGTGCATGCCTGTAAACCCAGTACTTGGGAGGCTGACACAGGAGGATAGCAGGTTCGAGTCCAGTCTCAGCAATTTAATGAGACTCTCAGCAACCTAGCCAGACCCTATTTCAAAATATAAAATAAAAAGGGATGGGGGGGTAGAGCTTGGAGGTAGAATGCCCCTGGGTTCAATCCTCAGTACCACCAAGAATAAAAATTAAAAATAAATAAAAATAATATAGAAATATACATATAATCTTAATTATTTGTGGACTCCACATTTGTGACTCCAGTTACTAGATACAATTTATCTGTAACCCTACATGTAATACTCTCAGTGCTTTGTAGTCATATATGTTGACTTGCACAGAGTGACATTTGGATCATGTGATATGCATACTCCCATCTGGAGCTGAACAAGTTGATGCTTCCCTGTGGTCTATTTGGTGGGATCTATAAAAATCTTCTCTTTGTTGGTCACTTCGCTACTTAAAATGGCTCCCAGTCATAGGGCTGCAGTGCTATCTAAGGTTCCTCAGCATATAATGGCTGTATGTCCTGTCCTGAGAAATTAGGTTTTCTAGATAATCTTGTTCAGCATGCATTATAGTGTCATTGGTCATGCATTTAATGTTAATGACTTAACAATAATATATTAAATAAGGTGTCATTAAACAGAAACCCACACAGAACACAGTTGTGCATTGAGTAGTTGACACAACATTTTGACCAGAAGCCTATAGCAAGCTAACTTTGTATCTCCCCTAGGAGCATTATTTAGTCTTCACAAATTCAGAATGTGGCATAACTCTATAAAACATACCTCTACCACTAATGAGAACTGATTGTGTATATATAATGTGTAATCTGCAATGTAATACAGAAAGCATGCTGACATAGAAGTCTGGAAATTTAAAGAATATTCCCATGCTAGATGAGTAATTAGCTGGGCTATTCAGAGAAATCACAATATTTTGGAATCTCTGGCTATAAAATGGAGTAATTCATCTGTTCTATTATAAATGTCAAAGGACATCATGTATGAAGAGCTTTTTATAGTTTCTAATAAACATTATGAAGATGAAAAGTTACTATTCTCAGGAGAAAAATTTAAATGCAATTACAAACATAAAACTAAAAAAATTAAATAAAGATCCCTTAAAAGGCCTTTATATATCCTAATGTAGTAAATGCTCTAGGACATAATTATATTGGAACAAATTAAAAGGAAACTTTAATAAGAATGGAAACCAGGCAATCTGGAGAGGGAAGTAGGGAGAAGAAAGGGAGATCTGCTGATGGAAACTACTCAACTAATCCTTTGTTTATACATGAAGTTATTTGTATGGATGTAAAGACTAACTATGGGGCGGGGTGGGGGAAGAGCGGAGAGGGAAGGGAGGGACACACAATGAATGCTGTGTGTGTGCATGTATGTATTTGTCTATTTGTCACTCGGAACCTCACTATGATGTATAATTACAGTGCACCAATAAAAAAAAAGAATGTAAGGTTTATAAGTGGCCTCACTTCTGCAAACTTAATGGAAATCTGTACAGCTGGCACACAGAAATGACCAGGTGGCCACTTAGAATGTTATAGAAGCCATTCTTTCACTAAATGACAAATTAGGCTCCATGAGCTTCAAGTCCTTTTTTAGTATTAGGGATTCCTGAGTAGTAGGGGTGGGAAAAAGGGAAGGAATTTAAATGCCAGCGACTGAGCCTCTACTCATAAAACATAAATTAAATTATGTTCATTGCAATCTGTTTAGTAATCTGGAAAATTCACACATGCAGAATAGCTATTAATAGCAAATAATATTAGCTATAGTATACATTCAGTAAACACATTTCCCTGATAGTTTTAAATGCCTTCCTATATAAGCTGTATATTTATAAGCAAATTTCATAACCCTACTGATTTTATGAGTCCATAAAACTCTCTGTACGTCTCAAAAAGCTAGAAGAAATTATTTCAAATGTTTTCACCATAAACAAATGATAAATATTTAAATAGATATGTTTAACCTGTTTTAACTATTACATAATATATACATGTATTGAAATATCACATGGTACCCTATTAATATGTATGATTTTTATGGTTTTAGACATCAGTTATAAAATAAGTTTAATTTAAATACCTCACAAAATGCAAAAAATAAAATAAGAAAAAAATAAAGGAAACCAGTGCAGGAGTATTTTAGAAGTCTAACAGGCACACCCTTGCCATTGTGCCCTAGCTGACTGACCCTCCTGGTTATGGCATTTATTATTTCCTAGAAATGAAACAGCCTAAGGCAGGGTCTTACAGTCATAGCACTATTGATATTTGGGCCAGGTAATTCTTGGTTGTGGGGCTTATCCTGCTCATGGTAGAATACTCAGTAGCATCTTTGGTCTCTGCCCACTAGACACCAGTAGCACCCTTCCTTCCCCTAGTTGTGACAATCAAAATGTCTCCAGACAGTGCCCAGTGTCCCCTGGGGACAAAATCACCCTGCAATGAGAAGGGTGATGTTATGTAACCAGCCTAAGCCACACCACACCTGACTCACATGTCACTAAGTCTGTTTCACAGACACAGGAAGCTCTGCCCCTGACAAATGTCCAGGAGGAGCCCAGGTCAAGTCGGCACACACCACCACGCCTGCTTTCAAGTATCTGCAGGCTGGAGAACAACCTGGAAGGATGCTCCACATGTCAATAGAGGCTTTCTCTGAGGGAGAATTTTACTATCTTAGCTTATTCTTTATAGTTTTCTGTATGGTTTGATTGTTTAATAATGACCATATATTATAATTATAATCAAGATGAAATAAAATTTTCTCATTTTTTTAGAAAAAAGTCTATGTCAAAATGAAACACCAATAATTGACTACTTTTCTTTGATGCTCACTGAACCTCTAAACAATTTACATTTTCTTATTTAATGCCCACAACAACCCCATGATGTAGGTAGGACTCTCATATTCAGGTAGGAAATAAGGGGCATTAGAGTCAGGTCACTCCCCAAAGTCACTTACCTGGGCAGTAGCAGGACAGGCACTTGACCCCCAGTCTTACCAGCCACATCATTTTTAGTGACTAAATGACAAGCCTTTTCTTGCACTCAGTGCAGTCCCCGCATGGTACTGGGCACTGGCTGGTGGTTGTGCTTAAGGGACCCTGGGCCACTGCCTGCTGTAAAGGAGAGCCCACTAGGTGTGGAATAAGGAAAACTTGCTCCTCAAAATGCACCATCCCACTGAGTACTGATGGGGGCCTAGCCACGAAAACATGGCTGACCAAAAGTGGCACAGGCTAAGACGTGATCCCAAGAAAAGCTCTGCAAGACTTCAGAGAAGGCAGATGGCTGTGATAAAGAGGATGCCACTGGTAAATCCTCACCATGGAGGAAGGAAGGAGGGAGGAGGGTAAAATAAATACTATGCACAGATTTTGGAAAGTGTCACTATACTAGAAATTTCCTGAGAAAAATAAAATGCCCTTTACCTGATTAGAACATTTGTACTAGAGATTAGTGGGAGGAAAATCTGGGGGCGAAAAGGCTAGGTTTAAATCTTTTAAATGCCTTTTTCAAAAACAATGCTTTAAACAGTTCAAAATTGATATGCTCAGGAGCACTATCTATGAATTACCACTAGAGGGCATGATTATGCTGAGAACCTATTTTTAGAATTATAAAAACATTATTTACAAGAAAATGGAAGGATCTGGAGAACATTATGCTAAGCGAGATCAGTCAATCACAAAAAAAGAAGGGACATATGTTTTCAGCAATATGTGCAACCTAGGGAGTAGTGGGGACACACAAGGGACTCCGGTTGATAATGAAGAACCCTCAGTGGGGCAAGG
>PVJS01035736.1:0-14543 GCA_004027185.1 Glis glis | reverse complement strand
TCGTTGTTTCATTTATTTCTTTCTTAATTTTTTTCTTCTTTCTTTCTTTCTTAATTTTCTTTTCTTTCTTCCTTTCTTCCTTTCATTCTTTCTTTGGTACTGGGGATTGAACTCAGGGGCATTCTACCTCTGAGCTACACCCCCAGCCCTTTTTATTATTATTATTATTATTTTTTGTGTTACTGGGGATTGAACCCAGGGGCTTTCTATCTCCGAGCTACACCCCCAGCCCTATGTTTTATTCTTTATTTTGAAACAGGGTCTCGCTAAGTTGCAGAGGGCCTCACTAAGTAGCTGAGGCTGGCCACAAACCCAGATCCTCCGGTCTCGGCCTCCCAAGTCCTGGGATTACAAGCGTGCGCCACCATGCCTGGCTTTTAATTTTTATTTTGAAACAGGGTCTCACTAAGTTACTGAGTGTCTTGCTAAGTTGCTGAGGCTGTCCTCGAACCTGTGATCCTCCTGTCTCAGCCTCCCAAGTACTGGGATTACAAGCATGCGCCACCATGCCCAGCCGAGTGACTCAATTCTAATGAAGAAGATAGAAGTCGAGTGTGGTGGCTCACGCCTATAATCCCAGTACTTGGGAGGCTGAGACAGAAGGATCACAGGTTTGAGTACAGCCTCAGCAACTTAGCAAGACCCTCAGCAACTTAGCAAGACTTTGTTTCCAAATAAAAAATAAAATAGGGTGTAGATCGAAGGTAGAATGCCCTTGGGTTCAATCCCTAGCACCTCCTCTACCCCTAAAAAGAAGATAGAGCAGAAGTTACAAGACATCTCTTCTTTTTTTGTGTGCATATGTGTGTGGTACTGGGGATGGAACCCAGGGGCATTCTACCTCTGAGCTACACCCCCAGCCCTATTTTATTTTTATTTTGAAACAGGGTCTCAGTAGGTTGATGAGAGTTTCACTCCTTGATGAGACTGTCCTCGAACCTGCGATCCTCCGGTCTCAGCCTCCCAAGTAGTGGGATTACAAGCATGCACCACCACGCCCAGCTTACGAGACATCTCTTCTGATATTAGGTTATGAAAAAGCTTGCAGGTGCTGATATTAAAAACTGGGGTAACTCTTTCTCTCAAACCACTGGTTGTGGAGGAAAACAGCTGTCATGTGATGGCGCAGCCCAGTGAAGAGATTCATGTAGTGAGACAGGGATTGAGGATTGCAGTCAGCAGTGGAGGCCATGCATGGTGGACGTCAACCTAACGGCCTGTGAGAAACAGAGGCTTTGGGGTGAGCTTGAAAATGCGCCCTCCCTTGCTGGGCTCACAGCCCTGGCTGACAGGTGGAGCGCAGCTTCATGAGTCACCCGGAGCCAGAGGTGCCGGCTAAGCTGCACCCAGATGGCTGACCTACAGAAACTGTGCCATGATACCCAGGCGTGGTAGTGCACGCTTGTCATCCCAGTACTTGGGAGGCTGAGACAGGAGGATCGCAGGTTCGCGGCCAGCCTCAGCTACTTAGTGAGGCCCTCCGCAACTTAGTGAGACCCTGTTCCAAAATAAAGAATAAAAAATAGGGCTGGGGGTGTAGCTCAGGGGTAGAATGCCCCAGGGTTCAATCCCCAGTACCACAAAATAAATAAATAAATGAATAAATAAAATAAAACTTAGCCAAATCAACCTTTCCTCCTCTAAGTTGTTCCTGTCAAGTCTCTTGTCACAGTGGTGAAAACGCAGACTGAAACAGCTCCCACTGCTCATCTGCCTCTTCCCGCTCTTACCCAACTTGACAGCTGTGATATTCCAGTGACAGGTTTTTGCTTCGTTGGCACAGAGACAGCTGGAGACCTGACAGTCTGCCATCGACGCCACCTGGTATTCATCTGATTCAGCCAGGTTAGTCTGCACCTGAAGAGGATGTTTAAGAAATAAGGGCTATGAAGCTGGGCGTGGTGGCGCGTGCCTGTAATCCCAGCACAGGAGGATCATAGGTCGGAGGCCAGCCTCCACAACTTAGCAAAAGCCTTGGCAAGTTAACAAGACCCTGTCGCAAAATGAAAAATAAAATGGGCCGGGCATGGTGGCGCACGCTTGTAATCCCAGTACTTGGGAGGCTGAGACCGGAGGATTGCAGGTTCGCGGCTAGCCTCAGCTCCTTAGTGAGGCCCTCTGTAACTTAGTGAGACCCTGTTTCAAAATAAAGAATAAAGAAAAGAAATAGGGCTGGGCGTGTAGCTTGGAGGTAGAGTACCCCTGCGTTCAATCCCCAGTTCTGGAAAAAAAAAAGAAAGAAAGAAAAAGAAAATGGGCTGGGGGTGTAGCTCAGAGGTACAATGTCCCTGGGTTCAATCCCCAGTACCAGAGCGGGGGGGGGGGAGGAGAATGAGCAAAGAGGACTGCACAGAAGCGAGGAAAACCTGGGGGCCGAGACACCAGCATCTCATCTTTCCCAGGGAACTTCCGATTTAGGAACAGATTTATGGTGGGGTGTGGTCCCGGGCTGCACCTGCCTCCCGCATCCCCTGCGCTCACCCTGATGCAGTCCTTCAGGTAATTGAAGACAGTGGCTGTGAGTCGGAAGGATTCCCCACGGACTACCGAGTAGGGGAGCGTCAGGTCGACAAAGAAGGGCTGGAAAGCAGTTAATGTGATGGCGGAAGAGAGACCGAAGCCCCTGGACTGTGAGGTGCAGAACATCAGAGCCTTCCACTGCGTGATGGCGTCGGGAACGGTGACCAGAACCGCCTCCTTCCCCGCGTCCCTGTGAGAACACGAGGCCCCGTGTGAGGAGGCAGAGGCCCCGGGAGGAGGAGGAGGGCCTTGCTGGAGTCCTCTGTAGAGTGAGGGCTGTGCAGGGAAGAGCTGCCAGGCGCCCGTGCTGCAGGAAGACGCGGCCACACCAGCCTCGCTGGGTGAGGACACACAGATGCAGGGGGAGGGGTGAAGGGTTTTGCAGGGTGGGCACACGTGCGTAAGTATATCTGAAAGAGGGGCACATGCCCCCTGAATCCGTGATGATGTGTGTTCTCATGGCTTAGCAGAACAAGCACATAAGAAGCGCCCAAGAGCCGGGCCTGGTGGCACACACCGTAATCTCAGTACTTGGGAGGCTGAGACGGGAGGATCGCAGGTTCGAGGACAGTCTCAGCAAGTAGTGAGATTCTCATCAACCTAAGGAGACCCTGTTTCAAAATAAAAATAAACCAGGCGTGGTGGCACACGCTTGTAATCCCAGTACTTGGGAGACTGAGATGGGAGGATCACAGGTTCTCAGCCAGCCTCAGCTACTTAGTAAGGCCTCCGCAAGTTAATGAGACCCTGTTTCAAAATAAAGAATAAAATAATAGGGCTGGGGGTGTAGCTTGGAGTACAATATCCCTGGGTTCCATCCCCAGTACCACAAAAATAAATAAATAAATAAATAAATAAATAATAAATAAAGTGCACAGGGCAATTATATATTTTTTTTAATTTTTTCTGAGTCCTTGCTTACCCAATAGGAAACAGGTCCCAGAGCCAGGTCTCGGGGAAGTACTGACGGGCCTGAGGACCATCTGGCTGCAGGGAGGGCGACGACGGCGTAGCCTCGGGAAGAACACCAGCGCCTGCGGGTGAGGCCGAGAAGAGGAGAACGTTGGGAAACAGAGCCCTGGTGTTGTGAGGTGAAACTGAGGCAGGGGGACCACCAGAAAGAAATTCAGAGGCAGCAGAGAACAGCGAGTGAAAGAGGAGCAGGAAGGCGCGCGAGGAGATGCGTGGCCACGAGGCCACCAGGCTGGCCCGAGGATGGACGAAGGCTTCAGGCGCTGGGGAGCACCTGCCCTGTGACCCGCGGCCCCGAGTGATGGAAGGTGAGGGGTGCAGGGTGGGAAGGGTGGAGAGGAAGGCGTCAGAGTTCCCCAACTGGGACCTCTGGGACCCTGGCAGAGAATTGGGGCCTCCGCCGGGCTCACCTCCTCTGCCCATGGCCATGTCGTAGTGCAGAGCGCGGTGACTGCAGTCCACTGGCCTCTTGATTCTGGCATTCGACAGTATCTTCAAACCTGCGTCCTGATGGGCACCAGAGAGAGAAAAGAATGAAATGTGGAGGGGTCTTCGCCCCCGCTGCAGGACCTACCGCCAAGGACTTGCGTCCTCCAAGGGCTGAACTGGAGTGTTCCTTTCTTTCTTTTTTTTTTTTTTTTGGTGTTACTGGGGATTGAACACAGAAGCATTCTCCCTCCAAGTTATACCCCCAGCCTGATCTTATTTCTTATTTTGAAATAGGGCCTCACTAAGTTGCCGAGGCTGGCTTCAAACCTGTGAGCCCCCGTCCAGCCTCCCAAGTACTGGGATTATAAGCGTGTGCCACCACGCCCGGCTTGGAGTATTCCTTTCTTATTAATGGCGAGACTGGTGGTTGCTATCCAGTCCCCACCCAACCACCAAGATGGGGTCGCTTCTGGACCAGGTGAACCTCAGCGGTGGAGCACATGCCTAGCATTGCAAAGCTCTGGCTTTAATTCCCAGCACCCCCAACCCCATAAAAAAAAATATGGGTTGACTTCTGCTCCAGCTAGTGTGAAAGGTTATTTTTTTTTTTTCTTGTGGTACTGGGGATTGAACCCAGGGGCACTCTACCACTGAGATAGACCACAGCCCTTTCTATATATTTTTATTTATTTATTTATTTATTTATTTATTTATTTTGCAGTACTAGGGATTGAACCCAGGGGCATCCTACCTCCAAGCTCCTCCCCCAGCCCTGTGTTTTATTCTTTATTTTGAAACAGGGTCTCACTAAGTTGCAGAGGGCCTCACTAAGTAGCTGAGGCTGGCCGCGAAACCAGATCCTCCTGTCTCAGCCTCCCAAGTACTGGGATTACAAGCCTGCGCCACCACGCCCGGCTTGACTCACATTTTGAACTTTCTGAGAACAGGGATCATATCAGCTTAATCAATTCAACAAAAATACAGTGAGCATTATGAATGACCAAGCATTTGGAGAATACCAGGATGAAGAAGACATGGCACCTGACCTCTGACACCCCCCGGGTCAAAGCCGGGTCACACAGTGCCCCTAGCTCCTCCTTTTAAAACAGGTGCAAAGTATTTTTTATGACAATGCTAACAGATCTCTGGTTTACCATCCCTAATGTCCCTTCTTTTTAAAAAAAAATTTATTTATTTTATTTATTTTTTGCAGTACTGGGGATTGAACCCAGGGGCATTCTACCTCTAAACTACACCCCCAGCCCTATTTTTTATTCTTTATTTTGAAACAGGGTCTCACTAAGTTGTGGAGGGCCTCACTAAGTAGCTGAGGCTGGCCACGAACCTGCGATCCTCCTGTCTCAACCTCCCAAGTACTGGGATTACAAGAGTGTGTCAACAGCCCAGCCCTTTTTTTTTTAAATAGAATTTTTTTTTGTGTGTGGTGCTGGGGATTGAACCCAGGAGTATTTCTATCTCCTAGCTGTACCCCCAGCCCTATTTTATTTATTTATTATTTATTTATTTATTTTTTTGCGGTACTGGGGATTGAACCCAGGGGCATTCTACCTCCAAGCTACACCCCCAGCCCTATTTTTTATTCTTTATTTTGAAACAGGGTCTCACTAGGTTGTGGAGGGCCCCACTAAGTAGCTGAGGCTGGCCGCGAACCCGGATCCTCCTGTCTCAGCCTCCCAAGCACTGGGATTACAAGCGTGCGCCACCACCCCTGATCATGTGGAAATCCATGTCTGGGGACCACAGAAAGAGGAGGACGAGGAGTGTCGCTTGCACAGTGGTTCTCTCCCAACACAACTGGGCAATGTCTCCAAGCAGAAGGACCAGGAGGGGCAACCTCACAGGCTGGAAGCTTCCTCCAGTATTTTCGACTCTTTGCTTTCTTATATATCGACTCCCTCTGCCCCTCCCGCCGCCATTGTTCCCACAGGCACAAAAGGGTTTGAGCATCTACCTGGAAGAAACTGAAGAGGTCGGTGCCTCCAGAGGACCAGGGCCTCCACATGACAGAGTGCTCGCTCACACGCCGGCTGGCCGCGGGGGCAGCAAGAGCAGGAGGCACGCCCCACGGGCCGGACTCTGGACACTCGTCATATTCAGCCACTTGGTAGGGGTAGTGGCCATACCAGAACGGAAACATCCCGTAGACCTGGCAGAGAGGGGGACAGAACAAAGTCCAGATGCAGAGAAACCTGATTCCCGCGCCACACATCACGGCTCCTGCGTCATTTCTATTACTCCAGATTTATTCTATCATAATCTTACTTTTGTTTGATTTTGTGATGCTGGGGATTGAACCCAGGGGCATTCTACTTCAGCTCTATTTTTCCTTCTTGTTTGGAAACAGGGTCTGGCTAAATTGCTGAGGCTGGCCTCGAACCTACAATCCTCCTGTCTCAGCCTCCCAAGTACTGGAATTAAAGGTATGCGTGAGCCACCATGTCCAGCCACCTTCCTTACTCTTTAAATTCTCACTTGTATTGCACCTTTTTATAATCCTCCTGCCCATTTCACCCTCTTTCTAACATCCACATCAACTGTTCCCTTTGCAAACCATCATTCCCACCTCACCTTTCCTACCACTACGTGGGGATGTACCCTTTCCCTAAGTCTCTCCCACTCCATGAAATCTCAATCAATGTGTGTGTGTGTGTGTGTGTGTGTGTGTGTGTGTGTGTAACTGGTGATTGAACCCAGGGGTGTTCTACCTCTGACTTACACCCCAGATCTATTTTATTTTGAAACAGGGTCTCCCTAAGTTGCTGAGGCTGCTCTCAAACCTGTGATCCAGCCGGGCGTGGTGGTGCACGCTTGTAATCCCAGTACTTGAGGCTGAGACCGAAGGATCCGGGTTTGCGGCCAGCCTCAGCTACTTAGTGAGGCCCTCCACAACTTTGTGAGACCCGGTTTCAAAATAAAGAATAAAAAAATAGGGCTGTGGGTGGAGCTCAGAGGTAGAATGCTCCTGGGTTCAATCCCCAGTACCACACACAAAAAAAAACAACCAAACCTGTGATCCTCCTGTTTCAGCCTCCTGAGTACCGGGATTACAGGTATATGCCACCACGCCTGGCTTCCATGTGTGTGTGTGCGTGTGTGTAGCACTGCGGATTTAACTCAGGGATATTCTACCTCTGAGCTACACCCCCAGCCCTATTTTATTTTTTATTCTGAAACAGGGTTTGCTATGTTGATGAGAATCTCACTACTTGCTGAGGCTGTCCTCGAACCTGCGATCCTCCTGTCTCAGCCTCCTAAGTACGGGGTTTACAAGCATGCACGACCACGGCCCTTGTGTATTTTTTATTTTGAGACAAGGTCTTGCTAAATTCCCAAAAGTTTCTCTAAGTTGCCCAGTCGGGTGCCAAACCTGCAATCCTCTGTTTCAGCCACCCAAGTCCTGGGACTGAAATCGCTGTCTTCTTCAGAGGCGGTTAAATTGTCCTCACCGTCAACTCCCTCTCCCCACCGGAGGAGCAGAGTACTCACAGAGCTGGGGCTCAGCTCTCTCTCAGGCCGGAGGAGCAAGACGCTCTCATCCACGGCGCGGACGGCACACAGCGACCCAGGGGCAGCTTGCAGCTGCAACTCCACCTCTGCGCCCGGCAGCTGCTGGGAAGGCGAGAAGCCGATGGAAACCTGGGCAAAGGAAAGGTGTGCGTGAGGGAGCAGGTGACCTGAGAGCGGGGCGGCGAGGGGGCTTGGCTCGCCAGCCAGTGTGCCCAGCTGCGGTGTCCAACCCACCGTTACAGTTACACTTCGTTGCTTTTTCTGGGGATTGAACCCAGGAGCATTCTACCTCCAAGCTCCACCCATAGCCCTTTTTATTTACTTACTTACTTAATTAATTAATTAAGTAAGTAATTAATTTTATTATTTTTTGTGGTACTAGGGATTGAGCTCAGAGGCATTCTACCTCCGAGCTACACCCCCAGCCCTATTATATTTTTATTTTGAAACAGGGTCTTGCTAGGTTGATGAGAGTCTCACTACTTGCTGAGGCTGTCCTCAAACCTGTGATCTTCCTGCCTCAGCCTCCCAAGTACTGGGATTACAAGGGTGCGTCACCACACCTGGGTCTTATTTTTTTTGTTTTGAAACAGGGTCTCTTTAGGTTGTTGAGAGTCTCACTAAGTTGCTGAGGCTGGCCTTGAACCTGGATCCTCCTGTCTCAGCCTCTCAAGTACTGGGATTACAGACATGTGCCAACATGCCCGGCTTTAGTTTGTTTTTTAAACTGGCTTCAATGAAGACGTGTTTGGTCAGCCACAGGGTATGAATCAACCATCTTCAAACAGCTTCAGTATATTTTGTTTATTTATTTTGTGTGTGTGTGTGTGTGTGTGTGTGTGTGTGTGTGTGTGTGTAACCGGGGATTGAACCCAGGGGCGTTCTACCTCTGAACTACACCCCCAGCCCTAGTTTTTAGTCTTTATTTTGAAACAGGGTCTCGCTAAGTTGTGGAGGGCCTCACTAAGTAGCTGAGGCTGCCTGTGAACCCACGATCCTCTTGTCTCAGCCTCCCAAGTACTGGGATTACAAGCATGCACACCACCAAACCCAGCATTTTTTTTTTCGGTACCGGGATTGAACCCAGGGGCAGTCTACCTCCGGGCTACACCCCCAGCCCTAGTTATTTTATTCTTTATTTTGAAACAGGGTCTCGCTAAGTTGCGGAGGGCCTCACTAAGTAGCTGAGGCTGTTCTCGAACCTGCGATCCTCCGATCTCAGCCTCCCAAGTACTGGGATTACAAGCCTGCGCCACCACGCCCGGCTTATTTTTTTTATTTTAAAACAGGGTGTCACTAAATTGCTGAGGGTCTCACTAAGTTGCTGAAGCTGGCCTTAAACCTGCAATCCTCTTGTCTTAGCCTCTCAAGTACTGAGATTACAGGCCTGCACCACTTCACTGGGTACTTATTTGTCTTTTTAAGGTCTAGCCCTTTAGGGCTAGTATGTTAGGACAGAGTCGGAAAAATTGAATGCCCCTGGGTTCAATCCCCAGTACCAAAAAAAAAAAAAAAAAAGGAAGGAAGGTTTAGAAGAAAAAAAGTAGGAAAAAATAGAACATGTGGAATAGCTATACAGAACACGTGATTTCTCAGCATGGATTTTAAGAAAAGAAACAGGAGAGAGATTTCAACAGAAATCTAAAACAAGACCCGGTGTGGTGGCGCACGCTTGTAATCCCAGTACTTTGGGAGGCAGAGACCGGAGGATCCGAGTTCGCGGCCAGCCTCAGCACTCTCTCTCGCTCGCTCTCTCCCTCTCTGTCTCTCTCTACTTAGTGAGGCCCTTCGCAACTTCGTGAGACCCGGTTTCAAAATAAAGTATTAAAAATAGAGCCGGGGGCGTAGCGCGGAGGTAGAACGCCCCTGGGTTCAATCTCCGGCACCGCAAAAAAAAAAAAAAAAAATCTAAAACACTAAAGACATGAGTACAACATCCAACTTCCATGTTATTTTCGTCTTTCCCGCCCACCCTGTCTCCAGCTCCAGCACACACCAGACCTTTCTCTGCCCCAGCTCTCTCCTCTGCCCTCTTGCTCCATCGCCCCGGTACCTGATGGTCAAAGCACATCTCCACGGAGAACTGCATCTTGTCAGCGATCACGCCCCCGCCGGGGAAAATGGCGTAGACGACCAGCGAGGGAGCCGGGGCGAGCGTGGAGGTGAAGGTCAGCCAGAGGGAGAAGGAGCCTTTCAGGCCTGAAAGAGAAGGGGCGACACACGGCAACATTCACCTACTAGTGCCACGGAACACACTCAGGCTCAGTGGGCTGACACCCCAGGCCTCCTGCTGCAGGCTAGCCCTCCTCCTCTGTACTGCGGCTGTTCTGTTCGTGCAATTTATTATTTACTTGGCACTGGGGATGGAGCCCAGGGGCGTTCTACCTCCGAGCTACACCCCAAGTCCTTTTTATTTTTTATTTTATTTAGTTTTTGTGTGGTACTAGGAACGGAACCCAGAGGCATTCTACCTCTGAGCCATACTCCCAGCCCTATTATATTTTTATTTTGAAACAGGAATTTGCAGCCGGGCATGGTGGCGCACGCTTGTAATCCCAGTACTTTGGGAGGTGGAGACCGGAGGATCCGGGTTCGCGGCCAGACTCAGCTCTCTCGCTCTCTCTCCCTCTCTCTCTCTCTCTCTCTCTCTCTCTTTCTCTCTCTCTCTCCTTAGTGAGGCCCTCCGCAACTTCGTGAGACCCGGTTTCAAAATAAAGTATAAAAAATAGGGCCGGGGGTATAGCGCGGAGGTAGAACGCCCCTGCGTTCAATCCCCGGTACCGCAAAAAAAAAAAAAAAAAGAAACAGGAATTTGCTAGGTTGCTGAGAGTCTCACTACTTACTGAGGCTGTCCTTGAACCTGAGATCCTCCTGTCTCAGCCTCAGTTCTCTGGAATTATAAAGCATCTTTTTCTTCCCCAGAGAGGCACGTCTACTCACCTTTCTTCTTAGAGTCAAGATGTTTCTGCCCTTCCATCTCCAAACTCCCTCTCCCTATCACCTGAGAAAGAGGAGAAATCATGAAGAGCACAGGAGGTCTGGGGGGAATTCTACCCCGGCCCCACTTGTGCAGTGTCTCCGCCTTCCTCCTCGAGGCCAGCCTCCCTCCACAGCGCTGGAGTCTGGGTCAGCACCTCACCAGCATCCCTGGGCTTACAGAACGCAGGATGCTGCGATGGTACCCATGGCTCTTCCTCCAGTTGGAAGTTTGGCTGGGAACCACAGTTGGGAGGGTGGGAGGGGACAAAAGGGTGGACCACACAGAGATCCTCCCTCACCGGAGACAGCTGTCACATTTCTTGCAACTCCCCAAGTTTTTTTCTCTTTATAACCCTCATAATATACAGTCAGCTAAAATCCATCCTCATTACTCTGTGTGTGTGTGTGTGTGTGTGTGTGTGTGTGTGTGTGTGTGTGTGTGTATGTGTGTGTGTTACTAGAGGTTGAACCCAGGGGCATTCTACCTCCAAGCTATACTCCCAGTCCTTTTTATTTTTTGTTTTGAAACAGGGTCTTGCTAGGTTGCTGAGAGTCTCGCTAAGTTGCTGAGGCTGTCCTTAAACATGTGAATCTCCTGTCTCAGCCTCCTAAGTATTGGGATTACAGGCATACACCACTGTGCCCAGCTTCCACATAACTTTTGTGTGTGTGTGTGTGTGTGTGTGTGTGTGTGTGTATTACTGGGAATTGAACCCAGAGGCATTCTACCTCTGAGCTACATCCCAGACCGATTTTATTTCTTATTTGGAAACAGGGTCTCACTAGGTTGCTGAAAGCCTCACTAAATTGCTGAAGCTGTCCTTGAACCTGCGATCCTCCTGTCTCAGCCTCCCAAGTACTAGGATTACAAGTGTGCACCACCATGCCCGGTTTCCACATAACTTTTTTATTTTTATTTTATTTATTTATTTATTTATTTATTTATTTATTGTGGTACCGTGGATTGAACCCAGGGGCATTCTACCTCCGAGCTACACCCCCAGCCCTGTTTTTTATTCTTTATTTTGAAACAGGGTCTCACTAAGTTGTGGAGGCCTCACTAAGTAGCTGAGGCTGGCCGCAAACCCGAATCCTCCAATCTCAGACTACCAAGTACTAGGATTACAAGCGTGCTCCACGACGCCCGGCCTCCACATAACTTTTTTAAAAATCACAGTGCAATTCAAATTTCAGTGGCAGCTGGGCGTGGTGGCACATGTCTGTAATCCCAGCACTTGGGAGGCTAAGACAGGAGGATCACAGGTTTGAAGCCAGCCTCAGCAACTTAGTGAGACTCTTGACAACCTAGCCAGACCCTCTGCAACTTAGTGAGACCCTGTTTCCAAACAAGAAATAAAATAGGGCTGGGGATGTAGCTCAGAGGTAAAATGCCCCTGGGCTCAATCCCCAGTACCACAAAAATAAATAAGTGAATTAATAAAATAAAATAAACTCTGGAGCATCAAACCCAAGGCTGACACAATTCCTGTTCCTCACTACAACCAAGGATGGCCAACCAAGCTGCTTCTCTTTATATATTGCTTTAGGCTACCAAGGTGTGATTTTACCTCCCTAACAACGCTGCTATCAATGTTAATTTTAACCCTATAAGAACTCTAAAAATACTGACCATTACAGGTTTGGGGGACATAGCTCAGTGATAGGGAACTTTCCTAGCGTGCATGGGCCCCTAGGTTCCATCCCCAGCACTGCAAACAAACAAAACTTCTCAGTAGAATGTAGAATGAAATCTCTCCGAGTCCCTCTCTCCCTCTCACCCTGCTCCTTTTTGGGCCTGGCATTTAAATCGAAGTACAGTTCCAAATTCAGTGGAAATGTTTTCCAGCATTTTCTCAATTGACTTGCATTTCATTTTCCCAAACAACTTCCTTGGGTTCCCGCTCATAATCTCTTTATTCCTTAATTCTCCCTTTCCCTTATTAGTTCTTATTGTTATTATTATTATTGTTGTTGTTGTTGTTATTATTATTATTATTATTATTATTTAATGGTACTAGGGATTGAACCCAAAGCCACTTTACCACTGACCTGCACCCCCAGCCCTTCTTATTTTTTATTTTGAAACAGAGTCTTGCTAAGTTGCTTAGAGTCTCTCTAAATTGCTGAGGCTGGACTTGAACCTGTGATCCTCCTGTCTCAGCCTCCCAAGTATTAGGATTATAGGTGTATGCCATCATGCCCAACTTGTCCATTTATTTATTTATTTATTTATTTATTTATTTATTTGTGTGGTACTGGGGATTGAACACAGAGGCATTCTACCTCCAAGCTACACCACTAGCCCTATTTTTTTTTATTTTGAAACAGGGTCTTGCTAGATTGATGAGAGTCTCACTACTTGCTGAGGCTGTCCTGGAACCTGTGATCCTCCTGTCTCAGCCTCCCAAGTACTGGGATTACAGGTGTGCGCCACTATACCCTGCATTGCCTTGTCCATTTTCTTTTTTTTTTTTGCGGTACCGGGGATTGAACCCAGAGGGGTTCTACCTCTGAACTACACCCCCGGCCCTATTTTTTTTATACTTTATTTTGAAACCGGTCTCACGAAGTTGCGGAGGGCCTCATTAAGTAGAGAGAGAGACAGACAGGGAGAGAGAGGGATAGAGAGAGCTGAGGCTGGCCGCGAACCTGGATCTTCCGGTTTCCGCCTCCCAAAGTACTGGGATTACAAGCGTGCGCCACCACGCCCGGCTGCCTTGTCCTTTTAAATGTGTTTTATTGCCGGGCGTGGTGGCGCAGGTTTGTCATCCCAGTACTTGTAATCCCAGAGGATCGCAGGTTTGCGGCCAGCCTCAGCTACTTAGTGAGGCCCTCTGCAATTTGGTGAGACCCTGTTTTAAAATAAAGAATAAAAGCGTGGTGGCACAGGCTTGTAATCCCAGTACTTGGGAGGCTGAAACCGGAGGCTCCGCAACTTAATGAGACCCTGTTTCAAAATAAAGAATAAAAAATAGGGCCGGGGCGGGGGAGTAGCACAGAGGTAGAATGTCCCTGGGTTCAATCCCCAGTACCGAAAAATAAATAAATAAAAATAAATAAATAAATAAATAAAATAAAGAATAAAAAACAGGGCCGGGGGTATAGTTTGGAGGTGGAATGCCCGTGGATTTAATCCCCAGTACCAAAAAAAAGTTGTTGTTTTTTTTTTTTTGCGGTACCGGGGATGGAACCCAGGGGCATTCTACCTCTGAGCTACACCCCCGGCCCTACTTTTTATCCTTTTTATTTTGAAACTGGGTCTCATGAAGTTGCGGAGGGCCTCACTAAGTAACTGAGGCTGGCCGCGAACCCAGATCCTCCAGTCTCCGCCTCCCAAGTACTGGGATTACAAGCGTGCGCCACCACGCCCGGCTCAAAAAAAAAGTTTTTTATTGCAGCTTCTATAAATTTTGAAATTATCTTATGTGACTTGCATTATATCTCCATTTAGACAGTCTGTCCATCCTGTCTGGCTAACTGTCCTTGCTGATAGACTGCCACCAATCCCACCCCTGCTGCTCACGTAGTAGGAGAAGATGACTTCTTGGCTAGAGCCTGCATCAGCTGGGTCGATGTCATAGTCCACCAGCACCTCCCGCGGCTGGCCACATGGCAAAGGACCAGCGAGCCGGCGGATGCTAACGAAGCTACGGGTCGTGTTGTAGAAGGGCTGCAGATACAGGTAGGCATTCTGGTAGTAACGAGGTACTTGTTCTTGATCATATACAAAATCTTCCATTTGGAACCTGCCCTGAAAAAAAAACAGAGAAGTCCTTGTAGTAGGATCCTCACCATATACACCCCATGGACTTGTGATGACTTCCAAATAGAGCTCTTTTTTTTTTCTGGCAGTACTGGAGATTGAACCCAGAGGTATTCTACCTCCGAGCTACACCCCCAGCCCTATTTTTAGTTTTATTTTGAAACAGGGTCTCCCTATGTTGATGAGAGTCTCACTACTTGATGAGGCTGGCCACAAACCTGCAATCCTCCTGTCTCAGCCTCCCAAGTACTGGGATTACAAGTGTGTGCCACCATGCCTTGCTCCGACTAACTTTTGTGTGTGTGTGTGTGTGTGTGTGGTACTGGGGATTGAACCCAGGGGCAGTCTACCT
>PVJS01035735.1:8538-20933 GCA_004027185.1 Glis glis | reverse complement strand
ACAAAAAAAAAAAAAAAAAAAAAAAAAAAAAAAAATTCAAGGCCAGCCTCAGCAACTTAGTGAGACCCTGTCTCAAAATAAAAATAAAAAGGACCAGTGATTAGTTCAGTAGTAGAGTATCCCTGGTTCAATTCCCATTACACCGGAGAGGGAGGGAGGGAGGGAGGGAGGGAAGGAAAAACACTGTATCCTTGATCTCATTATTTAATCTTTCTCCTTGTTACCTTACTAAAGCTTCTCTGGCTGCTACAAGTTGCAACATTGGTTTCCTTTTACATAGCTGCTCTACAAACAGCTTCTTGGTTCCATTTAAAGAATGTAACTATGTATCAGAAGCATATAACATTTAAAGTGATCAAGTATGCAGTCTATTGCAAATAGTTTAAGAGACTTTAGTGGGGGGACTATCAATACCAGTTATTTTAATCTACAATGTCACACTTTAGCACACCTCTTACAAGTGTTTACTGAATGAAGGCTCTAAGGAATAGTATGAAACAAAAATTTATAAGTCACTAAAACCTCAAACTTAATTCATAATAACTACAATGTAAAACAACTTTTCTATTCTTGAAGGTCAAAACAAACTTTGTCTCAGGTTTCCCTCCCCACCCCCCCAAAAAATAAGCTATTCTAAAAATTGTTATGTGAAACAAGTCAATGCTTTTATAAACACAAGTCAATCTCCTGCAAAGAAATAGCTTAAGATACCCATATTCTGCTTCAGTATTGATCCTAAGCCTTTTAACAGCTTAAACTGACCACAAGCCTCCCCCTCCACTTCTATAGAACTTTCTCCTCAAACTTCCTTTAAAAAAAAAAGCCTTCCGCCGGGCGTGGTGGCACACGCTTGTAATCCCAGTACTTTGGGAGGCGGAGACCAGAGGATCCGGGTTCGTGGCCAGCCTCAGCTCGCTCTCTCACTCTCTCTTTCTCTTTCTCTCTCTCTACTTAGTGAAGCCCTCCGCAACTTCATGAGACCCAGTTTCAAAATAAAGTATAAAAAATAGGGCCGGGGGTATAGCGCGGAGGTAGACGCCCCTGGGTTCAATCCCAGGTACTGCAAAAATAATACTAATAATAAGCCTTCCTATATCTCCGATCTCTTGTCTTATATACACACAACCAACTCCCAATAAAAAATAATCTACCTAACAAACGTGGGCAAAACACGTTTTTATTTAATACACTGTTTATCCTTAGAAGCATGTTGTTAATAATGCAGCAATACAGCCTATATAGAATCCTAGAACATAAATTTGAAGGCTAAAACAAAAATGCCCCACAACAGTCTGGGTAACTTAAAGTAGATGTAAAAGTAAGGCATGCTAACCTATTGTATTACATCACTAAATTTTTGTTTAAACACAAAATTCTCTATGTTAAGCATCTTTTTTCAAAAAGCAGACTTAACACTGGCGTGGTAGCACATGCCTGTAATCACAGTACTTGGAAGGCTAAGATAGGAAGATCGCAGGTTCGAGGACAGCCTCAACAAATCAGTGAAGCCCTCAGCAACTGAGTGAGTCCCTGCTTCAAAGTAAAAAAAGAAAATAGGGCTGGGAGGTAGAATGCCTCAGGGTTCAATCCCCAGTACCAAAAAAAAAAAAAAAAAAAAAGCAGATTTATCCACATGCAGTGGCACATGCCTATAGTCACAGTTACTCAGGAGGCTGAGGCAGCAGGACACAAGTAAGTAGCCCAATGCTGGTCCAATTCACACAGTAACCTTATGACATTTTACTGTACTTCCCAAACTTGAAGAACCATGTTATATCTATGCCACAAATTACATAATAAAGCAGGAAAACAGATCAATTACAGATAGCCATGAGAAGTTACAGAGGATGCTATCAGTACCTGAAGTATTTGTGTATAGTATATTGGCCAAGATACATATATACCAGGGAATATTCAGAGACTAGTCACTCTCCCTTTTAGCGAAAGTACAATAATCAGTAAGCTGTAAAGAAAATGTACAATGCTAGCCGGGCGTGGTGGCGCACGCTTGTAATCCCAGTACTTGGGAGGCTGAGACAGGAAAATCCCAGGTTTGTGGCCAGCCTCAGCAACTTAGTGAGGCCCCCCACAACGTAGTGAGACCTTGTTTCAAAAATAAAAGAATAAAATAGAGCCAGGGGTGTAGCTCAGAGGTAGAATGCCCCTGGGTTCAATTCCCAGTTCCACACACACACACAAAAATGCATAATGCTTTTGTCTGAATAATCTTGGACTTTTGAAGTGCTCGCTTTCATATTCCTATCAGAGCATTGTAAAAATGTCCTTGTGTGGAGATTTCCCACTAAGAATAAGTGACAACCTCAAGATTACAAAGGTAGCTAATGAGATCTGAAACCTGATTCAAAAAACATGTTGACTCTATAGGAGGAAATATAAAGATTTTAAGTTCCTCCTTTAAGCCCACTTTTGTTTTACCCATTCCTAAAGTACCGTTAAGCTTATAAAAATCTAGGTTCTTATAGACACTGAATAAATATTAACTTTTCAGAAAATTTACACCCTATTTGATAAAAAGACAACAGAAGAACACAAAGCTAGCCTGTATTCAGCCAGCCCTCCTAAGGAGAGAAACCTGATAGTGGTTCTGTAAAATCCCCGGTGACAAGGACACCAACAAGAAAGACAGTAGTGAGTTTAGTCTAAAATGACTTCATGGAAAAGAAAAATGAAGGTTGACTGGCCACTGAAGGATGGACAGGAACTAGAAAAGGAGGAAATTAAGCATTCAGACAGGGACCCGCCCAAGCTGGAGAAGCTGAAGTAAGTATGATACACACGGAAGAGGCTAAGCCAACCTGGAAGACAAGTCCATGCTGAGACGTAAAGAGAAACGGTTTGGTAAATTAAGTGGGGTCAGCTCCCAACAGACTGTTGGGTCACAAAGAGATGCTGTTAAAATATTAAAATTATCAAATATCTAAACTTGAAAGAACCCTAAAGATTTTCTAATCAATTCTTTTTCAACAGATGAGGAACTCTAGGATCTATAAGAGAGTTAATGGCTGGCATAAGGACAGGCGGTAAACAGCAGAACAATACTCAGACATTAGAAACCCCAGTCCAAGCTGGGCGTGGTGGCGCACGCTTGTAAGCCCAGTACTTTGGGAGGCGGAGACCGGAGAATCCGGGTTCGCGGCCAGCCTCAGCTCGCTCTCTCTCTCTCTCGCTCTCTCTCTCTACTTAGTGAGGCCCTCCGCAACTTTGTGAGACCCGGTTTCAAAATAAAGTATAAAAAATAGGGCCGGGGGTGTAACGTGGAGGTAGAACGCCCTTGGGTTCAATCCCTGGGACCGCAAAAAAAAAAAAAAAAAAAAAAGAAAGAAAAGAAACCCCAGTCCAGTGACGGGCAAATAAATAAAGAAAGCACATCTGAAGCCGGTGGCGCACACCTATAATACCTATAGTATTTGAGAGGCTGAGACAGGAGGGTTGCAGGTTGGAGAGCAGCCTCAGCAATAGAGAGACTCTCAGCAACCTAGCCAGACACTGCTTCAAAAAAAGGGGGGAGGGGCCAGGCATGGTGGCGCACACTTATAATCCCAGTATTTGGGAGGCAGAGACCTGAGGATATGGGTTCGGGCCAGCCTCAGCTACTCAGTGAGACCCTCCACAACTTCGTGAGACCCAGTTTCAAAATAAAGGATAAAAAATAGGGCCAGGGGTGTAGCTCGGAGGTAGAACACCCCTGGGTTCAACCCCCGTACCGCAAAAAAAAAAAAAAATAAAAAGGGGGGAGGGGAACTAGGGGTGTAGCTCAGAGGTAGAATGCCCCTGGATTCAATCCCCAGGACCAAAAAAAAAAAAAAAGCACATCTGTTCAAGGATTGATAAGAACATCACATCAATATATAAGGATCTGGGCTGGGCGTGGGGGCACAAGCCTGCAATCCCAGTACTCGGGAGGCTGAGACAAGGGGATCCCAGGTTCACAACATATAGTATGATACTGGAAATGTACATACAACAAAGTACTGTGTCCTGGGAACCAGGAGAGACTGGTTCCTGAGAGCAACAGACCATCGGGGTGGCATTATAACTGAACAAAGACCTCTATGCTATTATAAACTTAAAAATCAAGAGTTCATTTCAGCTGGTTACACACCTGTAATCCCAGTACTTCAGAGGCTGAGACAGGAGGATGGCAGGTTTGAGACCAGCCTCAGCAACTTAGCAAGACTCTTAGCAACCTAGCAAGATCTGTCTCAAAACAAAAAATAAAAAGGGTTGGGGTGTAGCTTGGAGGTAGAATACCTCTGGGTTCAATCTCTAGTACCAAAAAAAAAAAAAAGAATTTATTTCATAACATCTTCTTTTTTTTTTTTTTGGTGGTACCAGGGATTGAACCCAGGGGGGTTCTACCTCCGAGCTACACTCCCAGCCCTATTTTTTATCCTTTATTTTGAAACCAGGTCTCACCAAGTTGCAGAGGGCCTCACTAAGTAGCTGAGGCTGGCCGTGAACCCGGATCCTCCTGTCTCAGCCTCCCAAGTACTGGGATTACAAGCGTGCGCCACCCACCCAGCTTCATAACATCTTCTATAAAAAAATTTTTTTGGCTTTTATGTACTCTTTCACTTGACTAGATATGGAAAATGGTGCTTAAAATGAACATTTTTTCAATTAAAAAATAAAAACTTCATAACCAGGCATGGTAGTGCACGCTTGTAACCCCAGTACTTGGGAGGCTGAGACAAGAGGATCGCAGGTTCAAGGACAGCCTCAGCAAATAGTGAGACTCTCATCAACCTAGCGAGACCCTATTTCAAAATAAAAATAAAGCTGGGCATGGTGCCGCATGCTTGTAATCCCAGTACTTGGGAGGCTGAGACCGGAGGATCTGGGTTCGCGGCCAGCCTCGGCTACTTAGTGAGGCCCTCCGCAACTTAGTGAGACCCTGTTTCAAAATAAATAATAAAAAATAGGGCTGGGGGTGTAGCCTGGAGGTAGAATGCTCCTGGGTTCAATCCCTGGTACCACCAAAAATAAATAAATAAATAAAAAATAAAATAGGGCTGGGGGTGTAGCTCAGAGGTAGCATGCCCCTGGGTTCAATCTCCAGTCTCTCTCACACACACACACACACACACACACACACAAACAACAACAACAACTTCAAATAGCCATATTTTTTCCTTATTCCCTTTCAGAAACAAAGTCCTACAGAGATTGGTGGGGCATAAGGAACTGGGTGAGGCAGATGAGAAGTTTTTAATTTATTAAAAACTGGGTTAATAAGTCAAAACTTTAAGCAACATGCCTAAAATTCCCCAGTTTCCATTTAGAAACTTACTACTCGGCACCATAAAGGCAGGTTAAGGAGACTGAGCTGCAACTGATCAATTTGGCTTTCTCGCTGTCCGCCTTTGCAACCGCCATTTCCTTAAATAAAGAAGCAATTGCTTCTAAAATTGATAATGCTCATCCAACTCAGGCCATAAATATTAGGTATAGATGCAGTATCGGCAGGTTACAGGAATTTCTTTACTTGGAAACAAAGATTTGAGTCAAAAATGTCAAGATGAAGCCAGACATGGTGGCACACACCTGTAATCCCAGTACTTGAGAGGCTGAGACAGGAGGAAGGAATACAGGTTCAGGGTCAGCCCCAGCAACATAGTGAGGCTCTCCACAACTTAGTGAGATCCTGTTTCAAAATAAAACATAAGATAGGGCTGGAGGTATGGCTCAGAGGTAGAACACACCTGGTACCAGTAAAATACACGCACGCACGCACGCACGCACGCATGCACGCGAGAGAGGCTTGAGAAAGGAGGATCTCAGGTTTGAGGACAGCCTCAACAACACAGCAAGACCCTGGTTTTTTGTCTGTTTTTGTGTGTGTGTGTGTATGTGTGTGGTACTAGGGATTGAACCCAGAGGCATTCTAACTCCAAGCTACATCCCTAGCCCTTTTTATTTTTGTTCTGAAACAGGGTCTCAGTAGGTTGATTAGAGTCTCACTACTTGCTGAGGCTGTCCTCAAACCTGCGACCCTCCTGTCTCAGCCTCCCAAGTACTGGGATTACAAGAGTGTGCCACCACGCCCGGCTTGCAAGACCCTGTTTTAAAATAAAAAACAAAAATAAAAAAAGGGCTAGGGGTGTAGGTTGGAGGTAGAATGCCCCTGGGTTCAATCCCCAGGATCCCCCCAAAAAAAGTCAAAATGGAACACTACCATTTCTTTGAACTTGTGCACTAACTGCACCAAGCTGCTGAGCAATACTCATGAGAGTTCAATACGTCTGCGATCAGCAGAGGCTAGTAATACACTTCTGCTTCAATTACAGCAAATATTACAAGTACATCCAAAACAGCAATTTGGTCATAAACAGAGCTGCCATCTTTAGCCAGGCCTGCGCATGCTCCCTGGGGACTGAGTGGCTTGATACACACACGTCTGAGCTGTAATAAAAAGGAGAAGCTCGAGTCCCCCTCGCACCCAGTAGAACAAGTGCAGCCAATGAACGAAACATTCAAAACTTGTAGGAAGAGTAAAAATAGATAAGATTCTTATACAAATATCTCTCAGTACACACAGAGCTTTTTCTCCCCCCAATAAAAATGTAAACTAGTCTACCTATACTTAATGGATTATTAAAACAAATTTTATGGGATACTTGGAAAAAGTCTTCCTGACTGTCCAGCATCCAATACTTTTCATACTAAAGCTCTTGTTATTAAATCTGTCATTTAACTTTCATATGCCTCAGTTTTCTCAATAAAAAGATATCTCCAATATTAAGATGAACTCTCATCTGAATTCAACATTTACTATTACTATGATAAATTAACATATAAGAGTACCTTATGTAAAACACTGAAAATGCCTATACTTGTGCATCTCAAATTCAGTGCGCTTTAATCTTCTAAGAGAAAAAGTGAGAAATAATTTGTCTTCTGTATTTTTCTCTTAATTACAACATAAGGAATATATAAAAATGGTGTTTTAAAAACTTCATCCTTAGCCGGGCATGGTGGCGTACACTTGTAATCTCAGTACTTGGGAGGCTGAGACAGGAGGATCACAGGTTGGAGGACAGCCTCGACAACTTAGCAAGGCCCTCTGCAACTTAGTGAGACCGTTTCCAAATAAAAAATAAAATCAGGCTGGGGGTATAACTCAGAGGTAGAATGCCCCTGGATTCAATCCCCAGTACCACAAAAAAAAAAAAATTCATCCTTAACTTTTAACAGATGGTGCCAAGTTTGACTCCACAATACATATAACAAAGCAAACAACAAAGCCTCAGATCTTTTAACACTGGGACAGAAAGAGAAACGTTTTCTTGCATTAGTGGGCATATAATCAAATTCATATATTTCTTATTTACTTAGTTATTTATTGTGGTACTGGGGATTGAACCTAGGGGAATTGTACCTCTGACCTACACCCCCCAGCCCTATTTTTTTTATTTTCATTTATTTATTTATTTATTTATTTATTTATTTATTTATTTTTGGTACTGGGGATTGAACACAGGGGCATTCTACCTGAGCTCCACCCCCAGCCCTATTTTTTATTCTTTATTTTGAAACAGGGTCTCACTAAGTTGCAGAGGGCCTCACTAAGTAGCTGAGGTGGCCATGAACCGCAATCCTTCTATCTCAGCCTCCCAAGTACTGGGATTACAAGTGTGTGCCACCACGCCCGGCATTAATTTTTATTTTGAAACAGGGTCTCATCAGGTTTTATGAGAGTCTCGCTGGGCGTGGTGGCGCACGCTTGTAATCCCAGTACTTGGGAGGTTGAGACAGGAGGATCGCAGGTTTGCGGCCAGCCTCAGCTACTTAGTGAGGCCCTCCGCAACTTAGCGAGACCCTGTTTCAAAATAAAGAATAAAAAACAGGACTGGGGGTGTAGCTCAGAGGTAGAATGCCCCTGGGTTCAATCCCCAGTTCCACAAAAAAAAAAAAATAGAAAAATGATGATGAGAGTCTCACTAACTGTTGAGGCTATCCTTGAACCTACGATCCTCCTGTCTCAGCCTCCGAAGTACTTAGATTACAGGCATGTGCCATCATGCCTGGCTTTCATATCTCTTTTAAAATTTAGAGAACTATCTTTTTCTTATATGGTAAATAAGCCTAGTACAACAGGTAAGAGGTGTTTTTTTGTTTTTTGTTTTGGTGGTGCTGGGGATTGAACCCAGAGGCATTCTACCTCCAAGCTATAACCCCAGACCATTTTATTTCTTATTTGGAAGCAGGGTCTCACCAACTTGCTGAGAGCCTCACTAAGTTGCTAAGGCTGGCTTCAAACCCGAGATCCTCCTGTTTCAGCCTCCCAAGTATCGGGATTACAGGCATGCATCACCACACACAGCTTAAGAAATTGTTTTTAAAAATGGAATTGTTTTTTCATTTTTAAAAATTGGAAACATTTGTGATATGAATCCTTCAAATCCCTGCATTCAGATTATGCTGTCCATGAGGTTTAGCTTTGGGGTTCTTCTGTGTGCCTTTTAAATACTTTTTAAAAATTATGCACAGAAAGTCTTTTCTATCAAGTTTTAAATCTAATGCTCTAGCTGGGCGCAGTGGCAGACGCATGTAATGCCAGTACTTGGGAGGCTGAGACAGGAGGATTGCAGCTTTGCGGCCAGCCTCGGCTACTTAGTGAGGTCCTCCGCTAATTAATGAGACCCTGTTTCAAAATAAAGAATAAAAAATAGGGCTGGGGGTATAGCTCAGAGGTAGAATGGCCCTGGGTTCAATCCCTGGTACTACAAAAATAAATAAATAAACCTAATGCTCTAGCAATAATGCAATCTGTTTTACTCAGTCACATTTTATTTCATCAGACAGATTAGTAGCACAGTTGGTTTAGATGCCTTTTGGTCTGGAAACAGAAGGATGAATGAAACAACTCTTTCAAGTTGCTGACGGTTTCGTAATTGTATTTTATCTATGTAGTTTACTCTCTGTTTCCTCTGCCTAGTCCCAAATATCTTTCAGATAGGTCAGAAAGACTATTGAGTTCTGAAAGGAAATGTTTATGGACCAAATAAAAAAAACCTTTCCCCCACCTTTTAGCTCCCATAATTAGTTTTATGATTATACTCAGTAAACAAAATAGATTGACTCAATCCTGGGGTTTTTTGTTTTGTTTGTTTGTTTGTTTGTTTGTTTGTTTGTTTGTTTTGGGTACTGGGGATTGAACCCACTGGACATTCTACCCCAGAGCTATACCTCCAACCATATCCATACTTTATTTTTTATTTTGAAACAGGGTCTCAATAAGTTGCCCAAGGTTTTGCTACATTGCTGAGGCTGGCCTCGAATCTGCTATCCTCCTGTCTCAGCCTCCCAAGTACTGGGATTACAGGGGTGCACCACACCTCTCGCCCAGCTGGATTAACTCACTCCTAAACAGTTCCATCATCACAGGAAGCCCCCCCCATAGAACTGCAGCTGCAAAAAGCATCCCGTTTAAACCAATCCCAACTACAGACAGCAGCAACAAAGTTAAACTAATCCTCACTGGCAAAAGGCTATGTGAGCATTTACTCTAACCAGCCCCAGAATTTAGTATATAAAACTCAAAGAATAAAAAGCCACCTCCCTAAACTACAAAACTTTCCTCCCCTGCCCCATCCCAAATATTCTCAGTGAAAGTTCTCTTGTCAACCAAAAGGGTCGGAAGCACTAGCAGAATTCTGGGCTCCGGGATCACATCCCAGCTGTCTTTGCTCTATGTTGTCAGTGGCTCACGTGTAGTTTCCCTCTTTCCTTTCTTCCTTTTCCCCTTACTCCCCGGATTCCCACTCAAGAAAGCAATGTTCACATCCTCAGACCGCTGGCAAGAAAAGGGGAGGGGAGTTGCACTTAGCAAAGAAGGAAAAGGAGAGGGAAATATTTCAGAACCACGGTTTCCACTGCAAACAGCAATGTAAAAGGTAGTCTGGTGTCACTGGGTTATGGGGGGGGGGGGACCGCCCGTGTGGGGCATTAAACAGATGTGCAGAGTGTGTGTGTGTGTGTGTGTGTGTGTGTGTGTGTGTGTGCACTTGGAGCTCAGGGGCAGACCGAGACCATGGAGCAGAAAGTAAGAAAACCTGTGTTTTCCCTGCTTTCTTCTACTCTTCCCCCTCCAAGAGAGGAAGCTACCGAACCTGGGGGAGGGGCGGGATGTGATCGTTCTACTGGGGTACACCAGACAGGCCTTAGGGTTCCTTCAGTTACCCCTAGTTAGAGGAGGATGGCGGAGGGAAGAGGGAGCCCCTAAATACTACCCACCCCCGTACAAAAAGGGGGGGAAAAGTAAGGGGAAGGGGGGGGAATGATGAAGTCCAGATGGAGCCACCCTGAAGGCGACCCCAGGCCACTCATCCCCATTAGCCAGCGGAAGAGCTGGGATCAAGGGGCTGGAGGGCTGGTCGGGGAGAAGGCCCCACCCCCCGATTTAGGAGGGAAGCGGCGCCCCGGCAGTCCCCTGGCCAGGCTCCCGCGCCTCCCCCCGGGGCCACCCCCACGCAGCCCCCTGCCCTGCCCCTCGGCGCTGCAGAGCCCGCGGCCGCGCCTTCCTCCCGCACCCGCCATCCCCACCCCCACCCGCGCCCGCTGCCCCCGCGGCCCGTTACCTGCTCGTCGAAGCGGCTGACCACGGCCTGCACCCATTCCACCGGCCTGTGCGCGGCCATGTCCGGCCCGCGGCCGGGGGGCCGGGGCGAGGGCGGGGAGCGGCGCGCCGAGGGCTGAGGCGTGCGGGCGCCCGGCGTTCCCACGGGGGTGGGGATGGCGAGTCGGCCCCGAGCCGGGAAGGGGGACAGGGGAAGGGGGCGTTGGCAAAGAGGCCGGGGGAAGGGGCGGGGAAGGGGACCCGGGGAGGGGAGGGGGTCTCTGGAGCGCTCTCCCCCCACTAGCGCCGTCTCCCCTCAGCCATCACAGCCCGAGACGCCGCCATGACACCCCACCGGAAGTGGGATCCTGTCCACGGCCCGGGGAGAGGGCGGGAGGGAGAGCGAGCGAGCGGGCGCGAGCCGGAGCGCGCCGCTGGGAAAGGGGCGGGGCCAGCCCGAGGGCCGGGGCCCGCCGCGCATGCGCGCCCGCGCGCCCGCGCCGGCCGCTTTCATTAATGAAAAAGCGAGTCCTCCTGGGGGTGACGTCACCGGGCTCCTCCGGGCCTGGAGGCGCGCGTCGCTGCACGCCGCCCGGGGCTCCGCTAGACGGGCGCTGGGCTAGGGCGGCTACCTTTCCTAGCTGATCCCCGGGGAGCCTCCGCTCCGATCCCCGCCGCCACCTCGGGCTGCCCCTCCCGCGCTGACCTCCGGGTTTGCATGGCTCCCGGGGTTGGAATTTAGGGCGTCCTGGGGCTAGCTTTTTTTTTTTTTTTTTTTGCTTTTTTTCCCCCAGCGCGCAGATGATCTCTTGGGAAGGCTATGCTCAGCACACCTCTCTGCCACCAAGCCACTCACCAAAAATAAGACACACCACCTCGGGTTTCCAGCTCCTCCGTAGCTTCTATAGTATAGACTGCCGAGAGACAGGAACGGGAAGGCCAAGAGAGATTCCGTGATTTATTTTTGTTTGTTTGTTTTGTTTTGTTTTTTAAAGGTCGCTTAAATCCCAAAGCTCAGACCCAAAGTTGCGAAGTACTGAGACTCCAGAATTCTGGCCCGTACTTCCTTCTGCTAAACTGACAGGCACCCAAGTTAATAAAACTTTTGCACCGTTGGTAATATGGAAATGCAAGTTTCGCTATCCTCAAAAAGCCTTGAAGGTCCGCACAACCATTATTCAACCTTTCATCTCAACCTTTCAACAAGTCTTTCCAATAGGTTATCATCCTCACCGGACTAATTGATAGGTCACAGCAGGTTCTATGATTTGCCCAAGGTCACACAGTTGATAGGTGGCTGGCAGGGTCAGGATGCAAACCCAGGAGGCGTGACTCCAAAAATACAAACTGTGGCTCTCCAGAAACAAGGGCCTTCCCTAGGTCCCTGGGATTTCATGAGGAATCAGCTAAGTAGTTTTTTAGGAAGAGGATTACATCCCAAACGGAATGGTCTTCTGACTATATCTTGACACTGGACTTTGGAATCAGTTATTTTTAAATGTATCTCTCTTAGTGCATTTTACTTAGACTAAAGTTAAAATGTATTTAGTTATTCTGAGAACACAGTGCAGTAATCAACCAGTTGGGCCACACAGAAGGATACTAACTGGGTGAGAAGGTGAAGCCAAACCATGATTTTCCATTTTACTATAGCAAATCCACCCAGCCAATAGCCCACACACAGAGAGGTATATCTGTAAGAGAAGTTTCCAGTTTGTAGGTTGGTGATTGTCCAAAATACAAATTAAATTAATGTTTAATTCCACTACAACAAAAGGACAGAGTTTGGATTTTTTTTTTTTTTTTTTTTTTTTTA
>PVJS01035734.1:0-20833 GCA_004027185.1 Glis glis | reverse complement strand
AAAAAAAAAAAAAAAAAAAAAAAAAAAAAGATGTAGCCCCATGACTGAATCCTGATGGCTTTCTAAGAAGACAGACGGGGAGCTCCTTGTCCACGCTCCCCGCACCTTACCCCGTGGTGTCCTGCACTGCCCAGGGCTCTGCAGCAAGAGGGCCATCACCAGATGCTGGCCCTCAACCTTAGGCCTCCAGAGTCAGGAGACAAACCTCTTTTCTTTATCATGTATCCAGTCTGAGGCACTGTGCTATTAGCAACAGAAAGTGGATGAGTGCATGTGGAGTCTCAGGGCTCAGAGGTGCCCTTGCGGGCTGCTGTAGATTCTCTTTTCAGAAAACAAACCTACCCAGCAACCACCTCAGTGCTTTTACCGCTCCCTTATTTCATTTTATTTTTTGGTATTTCTGATTGAATCTAGGAGCATTCTTTCTCTGAGCTACACCCCCAGCCCTATTATTGATTTATTTGTTTGTTTGTTTATTCATTTATTTATGGTACTGGGGATTGAACCCAGAGGCATTCTACCTCCGAGTTACATCCTCAGCCCTATTTCATTTTATTTTGAAACGGGGTCTCACTAGGTTGATGAGAGTTTTACTACTTGCTGAGGCTGTCCTCGAACCTGTGATTCTCTTGTCTTGGCCTCCCAAGTACTGGGATTACAGGTGTGTACCACCATGCTTGGCTTCTATTTTATTTTGAAATAGGGTCTTGCTAAGTTGATGAGGCCGGCCTCAAACCTGTGATCCTCCTGTCTCAGCCTCCTAAGTATGGGGATAACAGGCATGTGCCCAGTTCCCCCAGTCCTTTTTATTTTTTATTTTGAAACAGGGTCTCCCTAAATTGCTGAGGCTGCCCTTGAACCTGCAATCCTCCATTCTCAGTCTCCCAAGTACTGGGATTATAGGCATGCGCCACCACTCCCAGCTAACTACCCCCTTATTTTTATCCAGTGACCCCCAATCCTATCAGAGGCTACTTCTGCCCCTTTGGATGGTCCCAGCACAACTTTGGGGACCATCTGCTCTGCCCTATCATATGTGAGTCGCACTAGCTATGGGTAAGGTGCCCCCTATCACCCGCAGCACTGGTCTTTGGGTCCAGGGGGGCACTGTTATTGGGGTGGATACAGGTTACACCCACCTTGCCTGAGTATTCTGCAGGGGTCCCATCTCCAGACACACAGGCTTGGGTCCAAGTCTTTGTCCCCTCTCCAGGCAGATTCAGAGCTAGGCTAGCCAGCGTCCGAGTGAGGCAGGGTCCCTCGTCCATCACGGAGGTATCGAAGCTGAGCCTGGTGGGAAGAGGGTGTCAGGGCTGCAGGGAGGGGTGTCTTGTTGACTGCTGCCCAGGCATCTGGGGACTCAAGGGGACCTGAAGGAGCCCTTCCGGGTCAGGGAGGGGTGGGCAGGCCACAAGAAGGGTCCAGACCTCCGGATGTCAGAGGGTCTGTGCCTGCAGGGTGGGGAGCCTGGTTAGCTGTGCAGAGGCCATGTTTACGTTGCAGACCTGCCCCTTTTTGCTCAGACCAGGTTCCAGCTAGGGGTGACTTGGATGGGATTGGGGGACATGGGTGGGGCGTGGCCAAAGTTCCTCTTCCACAGTTTGAGGCTGTTACTGTGGGGTGCACGGGGCCCAGCACACATCTGTGTTTTGCTCATAAGTGTACCTGAGACTTTGTGCATAAGTGTGCAAGTGGTGTGCAGACCATGCCCCTTCCAGGCTTCCAGGCATGGGTCTGCCCGGGTGAATGTGCAAATCTGTGGGTGTGCGCACCCAGTGTGCTCAGGAAAGTGTGCCTTTTTTTGGTACTGGGGATTGAACCCAGGGACATTCTACCTCCAAGCTACACCCCCAGCTCCTTTTAAATTTTTGTTTGTTTGTTTTGAAACAGGGTCTTGCTGGGTTGCTCACAGTCTAAGTTGCTGAGGCTGGCCTTGAACCCGTGATCCTCCTATCTCAGCCTCTCCAGTACTGGGATTACAGGCATGCTCCACTGCACTCAGCTGTGTGCCTGGGTTTGTGTGCCTATAGGGTGTGGTGCAATCTCTGGTTTGGTCTTGTGCATATCAAATACATTTCTGACCTCTGTGTGTGTGATTTGTGTGTGCACACAGGTTCTAAGGTAGCACATGCGTGTTCATACATGTGTGTGTGTTTGAACATGCAATGTTCATGCAAACACGTGTGTCTGCTCAAGCATGTGTTTGGGCTGCATCTCACAGAGTGGATGCCCCAGTGACCCTGGAGCTAGACAGTGCAGCTGCCGGTCTGGGATGGTGTGTCCAGGCCTCCCGGTCCCTGCCTTGGCCTGGGGTCTGTCACGGAAGGAAGGTGGGCAGGGGTGGGAGGAGGGCCAGGGCTGACCTCTGCCAGCTGTCTGAGCAGCTCCGTGACCTCTCCCAGCTGCGGCTTCGGGCCCCCACCAAGCTGGAGATGGGCGAGTCTCTTCCAGCTTCTTTGCTAGGGGGGGCAGTTTCCGTGGACCCCTCAGGCTGGCCGTGGGAAGGGGCCCCAAGGCCCAGGTCCTGGAGATACTCGCTGCCTTGAAGGGCCCCCAGGTCCAGGGTGAGGTCCTCCGCGCTCTCGCTGAGCCGCCCCCGGAGCTCGTCCTCCTGCAGGTTGGTGGGAGGAGATGGCATTGGCCAGGGGGCAGCAGAGCTGGGTCTCCTGATCACACGCCCCCATCCCCAGCACCCAGGCCCTGCTATATCTCTCCCGTCCAACCTGGGCCTTCAGGGCCTTACCCCACACCCCAAAGGGGCTGGAAGTGTGGGCTTCCAGCCGCTTCCCCCTCACCTTGCAGTTCCGGGCCGGTCTCATGAAATGCACACCAGCTTATTTACTTTTTTTTTTTGTGGACTGGGGATTGAGTCTAGGGGCATTCTACCTCTGAGCTACACCCCCAGTTCTTTTTATTTTGAAACAGGGTTTCACTAAATTGCTGAGGCTGGCCTTGAACCTGTGATCCTCCTGTCTCAGTCTCCCAAGTACTGGGATTACAAGCCTGTGCCACCACTCCAGGCTTGGGAAATGATATTTTAGTGCTGTGTGTGTGTGTGTGTGTGTGTGTGTGTGTGTTCCTGGGGTTTGAACCCAGGGGTGTTCTAGCACTGAGCTACACCCCTAGCCCTATTTTATTTATTTTCACACAGGATCTCTCTAAATTGCTGAGGCTGGCCTCCCAAGTCCTGGGATTATGGGCATGTGCCAACGCATCCAGGCGGCACACCTGTATCTGACTGTGACCCGTCCCACCTGGTCAGGTGTGGAAACTTTGGTTTGTGGAGCCTTGTCGCTGCTCTGAAAATTGCGTTGTTTTTTTTTTTTTTGTGGTACTGGGGATTGAACCCAGAGGCATTCCAGCTACACTCCCAGCCCAATTTTATTTATTTGGAAACGGTCTCACTAGGTTGCTGTCCTCCAACCTGTGATCCTCCCAAGTACTGGGATTACAGGCGTGCGCCACCACGCCTGACTAAAGTTCGGCTTTTGGTGCAGTTTGGATTCGGGGATTTTGGACTATGGAGGCTCAGGTGAGACTCCTTCCTACCTTCCCCTCTCCAGCAGGACAGAGCCTCGGCAGAGCACGACCCATCCCCAGGCCCGCCGCCTTCGGCCTCCGCCTCTGCAGCCTCATCTCCAACCCACCCAAGAGGGGGCGAGGTGCCAGGACTGTCGGACACTGAAGATACCCAGACGCGGACGGTGAGAACGCGGCCCCAGAAATCTCCAACCCCGACCCACACGTGCGCTCGCTAATCCCACCGCGCCTCCAGCAGGGGGCGCTGTCACCCCACTTTCCAGGTCGAGCGCTTGAGGCTGGGGAGGACACAGAACTCGCTCAGGAGGGAGCCACACTCCAGCTCGGGTTGGCTTGAATGCAAGTCGTATGTTCTTACCTTCCTGTTCTTTCTCCTCTATTTCTTTTTCCTCTGCTTTCTTTGTGCTTCATTTCTTTCTCCTCCTCCCAGTTATTCTGTCTGCCATTCTTTCCTGCCAGGGCTCCTTAGAAAACCTTTTCTCCCACCCAACCCATTCAGAGATTGCATGGAGAACTCCTTGGCATCTTTCAAAACCTGGCTTGCGCATGCCCTCCAGGCTGCCCTCCTGACTCCTGGAGGCTGTCAGGGTGTGTAGGATGGGAACCTTTCTAGCTTTGTTGGACTGTCCCCAGCCAGGGTCCGGTGGGTAGGTGGGAGGGTGGACCCCACCCCTGCTCCATACGAGGCCATGCTGAGAAACGGCTCTAGGTTTCTATGTAACTCAGGCAGCCCTTGGTGGACCTGCCAGTTGGTGGCTGAAGCTTACCACCGAGGGGACCAGGCCCCTTTCATGAATTCTAAGAGCCTCGTGACAGCATTGCCAGAAAAAACATGGACACCCAGTTCAATTTGAATTTTATTTTATTTTTGCGGTACTAGGGATTGAACCCGGGGGATTCTACCTCCGCGCTACACCCCCAGCCCTATTTTTTATTCTTTATTTTGAAACAGGGTCTTTCTAAGTTTCGGAGGGCCTCACTAAGTAGCTGAGGCTGGCTGCGAACCCGGATCCTCCTGTCTCAGCCTCCCAAGTACTGGGATTTCAAGCGTGTGCCACCACACCTGGCTCAATTTGAATTTTAGATGAATAACAAATACTTTATTTGTATAAGTATACTCCAAATATTTCTCTTTTTTTTGGTGTGGGTGGTACTAGGAATGGAACCCAAAGGCAATCTATCTCTGAGCTACACCCCCCAACCCCTCTTTTTTTGTGGTACTAAGGATTGAACCCAGGGGCATTCTACCTCTGAGCTACATCCCTAGCCCTATTTTATTGTTTATTTTGAAACAGGGTCTTGTTAGGTTAATGAGAGTCTCACTACTTGCTGAGGCTGTCCTTGAACCTGTGATCCTCCTGTCTGAGCCTCCCAAGTACTGGGATTCCAGGTGTACACCACCATACCTGGCTCCTTCAGTACTTTTTATTCTTTTATTTTGAAATAGGGTTTCACTAAGTTACTGAGGGCCTTGCTAAATTGCAGAGGCTGGCCTTGAACCTGCAACCCTCCTGTCTCAGCCTCCCAAGTGCTGGGATTACTGGTGTATGCCACAGCACCTGGCTCCAGCTTTCAATTCTTTGGACACATACCCAGAAGTAGAATTGCTACATTATATGGTAATTCTATATTTAACTTTTTTTTTTAAGTACTGGGGATTGAATCCAGGAGTGCTCTACCACTGTGCCCACAACGCAAGCCCTTTTTATTTGATCTTGATACAGGATCTTGCTAAGTTTCTGAGGCTGGCCTCCAACCTGCCATCCTCCTGCCTCAGCCTCCCAAGTATCAGGATGACAGGCACACCACCGCTCCAGGCCTGTGTTTAATGTTTCAAGGACCTGCCACACTGTTTTCCACGGCCCACTTTCCTCCTGCATCTTTCCTTGGTGGCCGTTTCCCCCTTTGACTTCCCTGGTCTCTCCCTCCTCCCTCTGTCTTTTAACCACCATGTCCTTTTTCAGTGTCTTTCGATATGCCCGCAGCTCTGACCGCCTGGCCCTCCTGGACTCTGGCCCCAGCCTCCTTTCGGAGCTCGCCTTTCCCCCAATTGCTCCATTCCTAATCCTGGTGCCTGGACAAGCTCTTCCGGACTGCCGCCTCTTTTACCGTTGCCCCCAAGGGTTCCTCCTGTCTCTGGTTTTCATCCTCCCATAAATATAAACACATCAGGACAGCCTCTAGGCTGGGGCCGGGCCTCCCTCCTTTTCCCTCATCTGGCCTCCCTCATTGGAGGCAGAGGCAGGAGCGGGGCCAGAGCTGGGGGTGGGGTGGGGTTCTGGGCAGTGGCGGTACAGACTGTCCTAGCCCACCTCCAGCAGGTACACAGAAGGAGGGGGGCCCTTCCTTGGCTTGAAAGCTTGTACCTATCCTCTGACTTATCTCCTGGGCTAGAAAAGACAGGAACCAGCCCACGGGGGGGGGGGGGGCTTTCTAGGCATCTGGTTAAACACTGTCTGCTGGGCCTGACACCCCACAGAGGAGACCGTAGGGGCTGCCTAGGCCCTGGGGAGCCTGGGGGGATGGGCTCCCCCCAAGTCAAACCCAGAAGGCAGAACCTTCCAGGAGCTCCCCTTTTTCAGAAGGGCTTGCCACATGCAGTTTCCGATAATTCATGGCTTTGCTTGTGTGTGTGTGTGTGTGTGTGTGTGTGTGTGTGTGTTTGTGTGTGTGTACTGGGCCATTCTACCTCCGAGTTACACCCCTGTCCTTTTTTTTAACTTTTTGTTTTGAAACAGGGTCTCGCTAGGTTGTTGAGAACCTTGCTAAGTTGCTGAGGCTGGCCTTGAACCTGCGATCTTCCTGTCTCAGCCTCCCAAGTACTGGGATGGCAGGCATGCGCCACCACGCCCGGCTCTATGCTTTCATTCTTAAAATGTCAATAGTTATTCACTACATTGTCTATTAGATGATGCTAGACCAACTCCCTGAGGAGCTGGCTCACACTGCATGACTGTCCCTGGCAGAGCTGACGTTGAACCACGTCTGTGAGGCCACTACGCAGCCCCCTCCTGCTCAGGATCACGTTCCTAGCTGCCTCGTGGCCCACCGGAATAGGACTTCCCCAAAGCTGGCTGCAGGGTGTTGTGAGGACATTTGCCGAGACCTCAGCTCCAGTACAGTCACACGGTGTGGGGCCCGATGGCAGCCATGCTCCGTCCAGGGACCTGAAGCCTTCGAGGTCGTCCCTTGGAGGCTGGAGGCTGGGGCCTGGCCTCACTCACAAGTTCCCGGGCTGAGCACTTAGAGAAAGTACAACAAGAATAGAGGGATAGAGGCACGGGTGACAGCTGTACAGTCAGACTCGGTTTGAATTCTGACCCTGCCGCTTTAAGAACTTAAACAAGCCCGCCTGCCTTTCTAAGCTGCATTTGGTTTTAACCACAGCCTGCCTGCCTGCCTTCTTTCCTTCCTTTCTTCCTTCCTTCATCTGTTTTTCTACTCATCCATCCATCCATACACCCATCCATATACCCATCCACCCTTCCTTCCTTCCTTCCTTCCTTCCTTCCTTCCTTCCTTCCTTCCATGCATTCATTTATCCATTCACCTATCCATCCATTTACTCACCTGTCCACCTGTCTTTCCATCCATCTACCCACTCATCCATCTACTCACCCATCTACCTGTTCATCCATCCATCCACCCATCCACCCATCCACCCACCCATCTACTCACCCATCTACCTGTCCGTCCGTCCATCCATCCATCCATCCATCCATCCATCCATCCATCCACTCATCCAGCTATCCATCTACTGACCCATCCACCCACCCTTCTATCTATCCATCCATCAATCCATCCATCCATCTATCCATCATCCATCCATCCATCAATCCCCTCCCTCTTCCTATTCCAGAAAGGATTCCAGTTTCCTCATCTGTACAAGATGAGGGCTACTTCGCTGCGCTCTGACGAGGCTCCCGAGACAATGTATGGAAGTGCCTGGTGAAGCGCAGGTGCCACGCAGTGTGCTCACGCCCCTGCTGCATCAGCTCCTGCCCCTCCCAGCTGCAGACACCTGCCTGCTCATCCTCCATGGTGCAGAAAAAGTCTGGGTTCTCAGGTCTCCAGGGGCCACGGCTGCTTTTGATGGCCAAGGCTGCAGCTGCAGAATCAAAGGTCTGGACACATGGCTTGGGTTCAGAGCCTGCAGAGAAAGGACAGACAAGGTGTCAGGGCCAAGCTGGGAGGCCAGAGGAAGCCAGGACCCAAGTTCTGCACCTGCCACCGCTTGCCCTGGACAACAGAGTGTTGGGGACAGGGGACTGAGGTCTTGATAAGAGATCTTGACAAAGATCTTTGCACAATCACCTCGAAGCCAACATACATGCTACCTCCTCCTCATCCTGAGCCCATGGCAGACATTGCTAGTCAAGCATGAGGCTCTACCCTGCTGAGCCTTTTGCTCCTTGGAATTTCCCCCAGCACACTAGTTCCCACAGCCATCACCAGTCAATCCAGGTTGGTTCCTGAGATGAAAGTGATTTGTTATGCCTGTTATAACAAAAAGCCCCCATTTGATAGACAGTGCTAATGGATCCATAGACCAGATGCAAGTTCCTAATGCCCACGTTTGTAAGATGCGACCTCTTCCTCTCCCCATATTCTCATCCCTCTCTGACCTTGGAGTTCTGAAGGTTCCAGAGTTTTGGGGGACCTGTGGCAGCCCAGTATAGATGAGAAAACAATGCCTTTTGGGTCAACCAGACAGTTCCTTCCAGGATCCACCAATAAAGGTCGCACAAGTTTGGAGAAGGGACCTCTCCAAGCCTCAGTTTCTCCACCTGGGAGGTGGATATGACAAACACCCACCTTTCAGGGCTTTGGTGAGGACAAAGGGGTCTGTGATGTATCAAATGTGGCCTGTGGTGCTTGGCCATTCTTGGCCACCTTCCTTGTCCCCCCTCAAATATTAACAGAGTTGTTCTAGCTTAGTCCTGGGCCTTGGGCTGAGACCTTTACTGTGGGGACAGGCATTTCCTTCTGTACCTCCAGCCTCTACTGGCAGCTAGAGAAGGTCACCCCTGGCTATTGGAGGTCACGTGGAGGCTCGCTATTACCTGCAAGGTGAATGCTGAATCTCCATCCAACGCTTGTTGTCTCCTAGGACATGTCTTCTGTGCCTGGCCCTCCACTCCTGCCCCAACACCACCTGCATGAAGACCTTAAGCCACTTCCTGAAAGTCTCTGTCTGTCCCCAACCTTCCAGAGTCCCTTGTGCCTCTCCCGAGCATGCATGCCATTGCCTGGATGGATGGACCCCTTTTACCCCCTCCCTAGTTTCATGCCCCCCCAACACACTCTAGGATCTGTGAAACCAAAGATGATGGATGGATGGGTGGATGGGTCAGTGGATGGAAGGAAGGAAGGATGGAGGATGGACAGAAGAGCGCAAGGATTGTTAGATAAAAGGATGGGCAGATGTGTGTGTGGGTGGAAGGATGGATAGAAAGGTGGATGGATGGTTAGATGAAAAGATGGATGGATGGGTGGAAGGAAGGATGAAATTATGGAGGATAGATAGAAGGGTGGATGGATGGGTAGATGAATGGATAGATAAAGGGAGGATGGTGGAGGGGTGTATTGATGGAGAGATGGATAGATGATGGAAGAAAGGAGTGGGTGGATGGATGGATGAATGATGGATAGGTGAATGGAAAGATGCATGTATGTGCGTGTGTATCTATAGAAGGGTGAATGAATGGATAGCTGGAGGGATAGGTGGCTAGATAAAAATGGATAGAAATTACTTGAGGTAAGGCTAGAAGAGGTAGACGAAGGTAGAATAAAGGGCTTGGACGAATGGTGGAGACGCATGTATGGACTGACCAACACATTCATAGGAAGGGCAGTGCCTGCCTGCAGTGGGGCAGAGATGAGGTGGGGATGCCTTTGGAAAGTAGCAAGTTGGGTCCGGTCCACTGTATATTTTGGGATCCCTATGTCTGCATTGAGCTCACCCCCTAGTTTGCTAGGGACAGTTCCAGCTTCTACTGCTGGGCTGGGGGATTTTCTTACAGTGCCCTAGGGCTCACTCTCTAAAGGGCATTAGTTGGAAGGTTCATGGTGTGATCACCATGCCCATGGCCGCTGTAGCCAGCAAAATGGGCTGTCCCTACACACTTGACATTCTCATTCTTCTCCCAACTGTGTATGTACAAACATTGGCCCCAGTTTTGAGGTTTTGAAGCATATACAATTTGGGGGGATTTGCTTAAGAAAAAGTATATAAAGTCAGATGGGGTGGCACACACCTGTAATACCAGTACTTGGAAGGCTGAGACAGGAGGATCCGGGTTCGCGGCCAGCCTCAGCTACTTAGTGAGGCCCTCCACAACTTAGTGAGACCCTATTTCAAAATAAAGAATAAAACATAGGGCTGGGGGTGTAGCTCGGAGGTAGAATGCCCCTGGGTTCAATCCCTGGTACCGCAAAAAAAAAAAAAAAGAAAAAAAGAAAGAGAGCCATGTCCACACATACATGTGCACAAAAGGAACAAGGATTTGGGAAACAGCCCCACTTCCTCTATTCCCCGGGTGTAAGCTTATCATGTACTTTTCATTCTTTACCCTCACAACAACCCAAGGAGTCCTCACTTCATGGAGGGGAAATGGGGCCTTCAAGAGGCCTGCTGATTCTACCAAGGTCACGCCAGGCTGCTACAAGGCAGAGCTGGTATTTCTGAGTTCAAACAAGGGCTCATAACTACTTGGGCTATATTGGTAGGGCAGAGTTGGTGCCTACAAGTTTTTTTTTTTGTGTGTGTGTGTGGTACTGGAGATTGAATCCAGGGGTGTTCTACCTCTGAGCTATACCCCCAGACCTATTTTTAATTCTTTATTTTGAAACAGGGTCTCACTAAGTAGCTGAGGCTGGCTGCAAACCTTCAATCCTCCTGTCTCAACCTCCCAAATACTGGGATTACAAGTGTGCACCACCACACCCGGCTCCTACAAGATTTTTGACAAATGGATAGATAAGTAGAAAAATGGACAGATGGATGGATGATGGATGAATGGGTGGACAGTTAATTGGATGGATGTCTATCTGGCTGGATAGATGGAGTGTTGGTTAGCTGGTTGGTTGGCTGGCTGGATAGATGGATGAATGGCTGGATTATTAGATAGTTAACTGGAAGTCTGGATCATTGGATAGTTAGCTGGTTGGCTAGTTGGATGGGTGGGTGGATGAATAGATTAATTGTTTTATGTATGTATGTATGTATGTATGTATGTATGTATGTATTGTTAGATGGATGGATGGATGCATTGGTGGATAGGCAGATGGATGGATGGGTAGATGGATGAATGGGTGGATATAGGATGGATGGATATATGGTTATCTGGCTAGTAGGATGGATATATGGATGGATGGATGGGTGGATGGATTGTTGGATGAATGGATAGATGAATTGTTAGATGAATGCTTGAACAGTTGGCTGACTGGTTGGATGATAGATGAATAAATGAATGGGTGGATGGATGGATGAGTGGATGGGTAGATGGATAGGTGAATGGGAAGAGGGAAAGATGGGAGTATAGATGGGTGGATAGGAGGATAGATGGATGGGTGAATGGGTGGATGGAGGGGTGAATGAAGGGGTGGGTGGATGGATAAGTGCATGGATGGATGGAGGGGTGGATGGGTGGATGGATGGATAGAAGAGTGGATATATAAGTAGATGGGTGGATGTGTGGATGGATGGCTGGATGGGTGGGTGGATGGATGAGTAGATGGGAGGATGGATGAGTGGATGGGAAGATTACTGGATGGCTGGGTGGATGGCTGGGTGGCTGGGTAGATGGCTGGGTGGATGGCTGGGTGAATGGGTGGATGGAAGAATGGGTGGATGGATGAGTAGATGGGAGAATGGATGGGTGGATAGATGGCTAGGAGGATGGCTGGGTGGATGGTTAGATGGATGGCTGGATGGGTGGGTGGGTGGGTGGATGGATAGATAAATGGTTGCATAGATGGCTGGCTGGCTGGGTTGCTTGACGTGTGGGTGAGTGGGTAGACAGCTGGGTGGGAAGGTGATGTGACTGTCCAGAGGCAGAGCTGCATTACATTCAGAAGGTGACATTCTGAGGGGCTGCAGGAAGGAGGGGAAGATGTAGAAGGAAGAGGGGCAGAATTGGGGGCAGAGAAGCCAGGCAAGAAAGGAAGCAAGGTGACACTCAGGATGCCCTCATCAGACAGGTGCTTAATGGGGAGTCGATGAAAGAGTATGGACACTGTGGGCACAGGAGCAGCTGCAGGGAACGGGCAGGGCTCTGCCCCAGGGAACATCACCAGAGGTCTCAGTCCTGCTCTGCCAAGCCTTGCCAGGTCCCCAAGTCCAACCCCGCTGTTTCCCTAGGAAGTCCCATTTGGCGTGCTCAGAGATGGGGGCCTGAGCAGGAAAGGGGCTCAGCCAGGCCAGCTTGGCTCTCATCCCTTGCTTCTCTCTAAGGCGCTGCCCATCAGCCTGGGTCCAGGTCCCAGGCAGCCTCCTCCTCCTCCAGCCCCTGCAGCATTGCTCAGACCCCACAGCGCACTCCCCCAGGCTGCCAGCCTGTAAGTCACAGCCTCGACCTGCTGTGTGAGAGACAGGATGGCTGGACCTCCACGGACCCAGCCCTCAGGCAGACACCTTGCTTAGCCGCCGATACACTCATTCTTCAAGATTGCTGTCTGCCGATGGAGTTAAAGACCCTCCCCAGGTGCTTGAGCGACCCACCCTGGCAGCTTTGCCTACTGGTCAGAACCCCCCCCACCCCCCGCCAGGCAGCCCTACAGCAGAATCGGCTCCAAATCCTGGCCCATCTGGTGCACACTCGCTGTGTGACCGTAAGCAAGTCACTCACCCTCTCTAGCCCAACTTCACGAAAGCTCAACAACAGGCGGGATGGTCCGTCTTTATGACTACTCTTCTATTCATCCCAGATCCCTGGCCGCCCCATCTCTCTCCAGCCCCAGTCACAGCCTCTGGGTTCCCTGACACTCTCACCTGCTCCCTAAGCCCAGCACGTGTCTGGTCCACGGGAAGACTTCAAGGGGAGTCTGTGGGTTGAACCCTGATGCTGACCCCTCCTTCATGGAAACTCATGCTGCCTTGAACAAGGACTTGGCTCGTGCAGGTGGTGGTGGCTGGGGTTGGTTGAAGCTGGGCCAAGTGGCCTGGCCAGGAAGGGCTCGTATGGGTGAGTGGAGGCACGGGTGGTGGAGGTGAAGGGCGCGTAGGCAGCTCCTACCACACCGTCCCCTGGGGGCCTCCGGGGGCCTAGACACCATCTCGTTATTGTTTTTTGTTTTTGTACTGGGGATTGAACCCAGGGGTATTCTATCTCTGAGCTACAACCTCAGTACTTTTTATTTTTTAAATTTCAATCTATTTATGCAAAGAAGAACTTCTTTGTAAATCTTAGGAGGAGCCAGGCATGGACACACATGCCTGTAATCCCAGTCTTTGGGAGGCTGAGACAGGAGGATTGCAGGTTGGAGAACAACCTCAGCAACTTAGTGAGACCCTCAGCAACTCAGTGAGACTCTGTTTCAAAATAAAAAAGAAAAAGGGCCAGTGGTACAGCTTGGAGGTAGAATACCCCCGGGGTTCAATCCCCAGCACCCCCCCCACACCACACACACAAAGGAAAAAAAAAAAAGAAACAAAAAGAAAAAAAAATGCTGAGCTGAGTGTGGTGGCACATACCTGTAATCCCAGTGCTTGGGAGGCCAAGACTTTTGGATTGCAGGTTTGAAGCCAGCCTCAGCAACTTAGTGAGACCCTGTTTTCACATAAAAAATAAAATAGGGGTGGGGGTGTAGCTCAGAAGTAGAATGCACCTGGGTTCCATCCCTAGCACCACACACACACACACACACACACAAATATATATATATATATATATATATATATATATATATATATATAAATAAAAGAAAGCTAGAAGAGCTCCCCCCAGCATTGGGGTATAATACAAGTTCCTCTCCAGTCCTGGCAGAGGGGACCCGATCCCAGGAGGTACACGCCGGAGAACATTTATTTATTATTTTCCTCCCGTCGCCCCTTCATAGTTCTGAAACACCAGAGGGGGAGGGGCCTGACTCCGGCTCTGTGTGCGCCCAGAACCTGAAATCCCTATTTAGCTTCCACTGAGCCTCTAGTCCTGCAGGGCGCCAGGGCCCCTCTGGTCACCGGCTGCCCCTCGGGGTTCAGCGGCCTGGTGGAGAGGGTGGGCTCTTCTACTGCACATTTACTTGTCCTGAGACAACTTTCTGGCGGGGCAGGGGAGGCGTCTTCTCTGAGACCAGAGGGACCCACACGCCTGCGGTGATGTTGCTGGGCGTGTGGGGACAGGGCTCCCGGACCCTGGGGCTGGCACAGGCAGTCTGTCCCCAGGCTGCAAGAGCTTGCGGGGGACTGTGGGCCGGGGACCTGCCTGGGGGTGGTGCCCGCTGGCCGTGGCCGGCTCTTACCTCTCTTGAAGGCCCAGCGCTTCAGCCACAGCTTGGAGAGGGCCGGCCAGGAGTGGTTGAGCGCAGAGTCGGCCATGGGCTTCGCGTGGGAGGGATGTGCACGGCCCAGCGGGCCGGGGGAGAGGGAGCTGGGCTGGGACTCCCTGCCAGGACCGCGCTGCCAGCGAGGGCGGAGACTGCCAGATGCAGGCCGCTGATGGTGCGGGGCTGGGAGGAGGCTGGCGTTTCCAGCTGGGGGAGGACCGGCCTCCTAGCACCCCAGCCCCCGCCGCCAGTCCAGGGCTCAGCCTGGCCAGACCAGCCGTTCCCAGCAGACAGCAAGCAGCGCCTGGGTCCTGCGGGGCCCTGGGCGTGCGGGTCTGCGTGTACGCGCGCATCAGTGTCTCTGTGCGCTTCAGTATCCCCAGTACATTTGGTGGTACTGGAGATTGAATCCAGGAGTGTTCTACCTCTGAGCTACCCCTCCCAGCCCTATTTTATTTTTTACTTTGAAACAGGGTCTCACTAAGTGGCTGAGGGTCTTGGTAAATTGCCAAGGCTGGCCTCAAACCTGCGGTCCTCCTGTCTCAGCCTCTCAAGGACTGGGATTATAGGATTACAGGCCTGTACCACTGATCCCAGCTCCACTTTTTTTTTTTTTTTTCTGGTTCTGGGGGCTGAACCCAGGGACACATTCTACCTCCAAATACACCACAAGCCTTTTTTTTTTTTTTTTTTTTGCGGTACTGGGGATTGAACTCTGGAGCATTCTACCTCCGAGCTACACCCCCCAGCCCTGTTTTTTATTCTTTATTTCTGAAACAGGGTCTCACTAAATTGCAGAGGGCCTCACTAAGTAGCTGAGGCTGGCCGTGAACCCGGATCCTCCTGTCTCAGCCTCCCAAGTACTGGGATTACAAGTGTGCGCCACCACGCCCAGCACCCCAAGCCCGTTTTATGTTTTGTTTTGAAACTTGGTCTTGCTAGGTTGATGAGAGTCTCACTACTTGCTGAGGCTGTCCTCAAATCTGCCATCCTCCTGTCTCGGCCTCCCAAGTCTTGGGATTCCAGATGTGCACCACGGCACCCCTCTTGAAAGTCTCTGTAATACCTGTGTGTGTGCAATGCATGTGGTGTGTTGGGTTGCATCTACAAGACGTCTGTCGTGGGGAGAGCTGTTTCTGGGGTCTGTGAGGGGTTTTCGTGTCTGCCTAGGTTTCTGTATGTGTGTGCACGGGAGAGCCAGCTCTGTGCAGGGAGGTGCTGACCCCTGGTGGTGAGAACCCCAGAGCCTGCGTGTTCCCACTCTGAGGAGGTCACCCTATCGTAGCCTGGCCTGTTTTAGATGTGCTGATGGCTCAGAACCCTCATGTGAACCTACAGTGGGGCGAAACCATCTAGCATCTCTCTACATAATAAAGTGTTGAAGCCGGTGTGGTGGCGCACACCTGTAATGCCAGTATTTGGGAAGCTGAGACAGGAGGATCGCAGGTTCGAGGCCAGGCTCAGCAATTTAGTGAGACCCTCAGCACTTTAGCAAGACCTTGCTTCAAAATTAAAAATAAAAAGGGCTAGGGCTGTAGCTTGAAAGTAGAATGTTCCTGGGTTGAATCCCCAGTACCAAAAAATAAAATAAAATATCCAATAAAAAGGACTTAGCTAAGTATGGTGGTGCACGCCTGTAATCCCAGTACTTGGGAGGCTGAGACAGGAGGATATCTGGTTCTAAGGCAGCCACAGCAGCCTGGCAAGACCCTGTTTCAAACCAAAATTAAAGGGCTGGAGTGTAGCTCGGGGGGTAGAACACCCCTGGGCTCAATTCCCAGCACCACAAACCAACCCCCCCCCAAAAAAAGGTGGAGCGAGATGCTGCTGCTCTTGTTTAGAGATCAGGTCTGGAAGCAGCCACCCTAGAGCATAGTGGCTCCCCTTCCTCGGGGACTTGCCAAGGTGCCCAGGGGACACCCAAAACTGCAGCCAGCTCCCTGCCCAGTCCATACACACCCTGATAAAGTTTAATCTAGAAATTAGGTAGTCGGGGATCAGTGACCAAACTCATGACATTATAGAATGATGATCACAGATAGACAGTTACTCGAGTGTAGCAGTGTGGTCTCTGTCTCTCAGAACGTTCTGTGGTGTGCAATATTTTCAGAGCTCATTTGACCATGGGTAAATAAAACCACGAAGAAGGAAACGGGGATAAGCGGGGAGGGGACTCGCTTAGAGGCTGGGATCCAGCATGGGCCTTTCTTCTTCCTCCTCCTCCTCCTCCTCCTTCTTCTTCTTCTTTTTTTTTTTGTACTGGGGATTGACCCCAGGGGCATTCTACCTCTGAGTTACACCCCCAGCCCTATTTTATTTTTTATTTTGAAACAAGGTCTCACTAAGTTGCTGAGGCTGGCCTCGTACCTGTGATCCTCCCATCTCAGCCTCTCAAGCACTGGGATGACAGGCGAGTGTCATCACGCCTGGCTCTGGGTCTTTCTTTTAAGGTATTGCACAGACAGTTTCTGGTGACACACACACACTGCATGGGTGGGGACGGCTCAGGAAGCAAGGTTTTGGCCCAAGAACAAAGTAAAAAAGATGAGGTTGGCAATGTTTTCTGGGCTGCTGTCGCGCGCCAGGCACCATGCTAAGATCTCACAGGCAGGAGACCTCATGACAACGTTGTGTAGGGATGAGTACACGGCAACCCAGAGAGGTTAAGCCACTTGCCTGGGACCCACAGAAGCAGGGGAGCCAGGATTTGAACCCACATCACTCCAACACAGCCATGTGTCAGTTACAACAGGATTGAGCACCCCAACATGTCCAGCCTGTGTCAGGAGTGGGAGCACCCGGGAAGCATGTGGAGACAGCCTGGATCAGACCCTCTGAGGCATTTCAGATCTCCTGAAAAGGCTGCCTCTTCCAGGAAGCCCTCCCAGAGGGACTTCCAGTCCCCATCAGGAGGTTGAAGGAGGCTGGTGCTGGGGACCCCTCCCTGACCCTCCCACCCACAGGCGACCCAGCCTCGGATCAGCCCCTGGCTGTGGCTTTGGGGAGAAGCCTGCACCACCAGCCTGCACCCTCCCATTCCTGAGTCAGCTCCAAATTCGCCCCTCCGGGCTCCAGGGCACCTTCAGGGACCCCAGAGTGCCTGAAAGAGCATTGGGGACCAGGAGGAAGCAGAGGCCTGGGTGTGTCCAGCACAAGCCACAGCCGGCCTCCCTGCCTCGCCCCACCCAGTCAGGGCAGGAGGCAAAGCTGGGGTTTGGAGGGACCCGGCTCTCCCTAAGGAGAGGGCTGTGGGTGGAGTCCTCCTTGGCTGATCTCAGGAGATCTGAGACGCCCTTCTCAGGGGTGGCTCCTGACCTCAGCCTCAGTGGGAATTTGTTTTGCAAATTGCATCCCTCAGCCCCCCCCTTTTCTGCAGCTTATTATTTGTTTTTTTTGGTACTAGGGATTGAACCCAGGGAGCAACACTGCCCCCGCCCCCCCAGCCCTTTTGATTTATTTGTATTTTGTGGTACTACGGATGGAACCCAGGGGCATTCTACCTCCAAGCTACACCCCCAGCCTGATGTTATTCTTTTTATTTTGAAACAGGGTCTCACTAAGTTGTGGAGGGCCTCACTAAGTAGCTGAGGCTGGTTGTGAACCCGGATCCTCCTCACACACTGTGTGTGTCAGCCTCCCAAGTACTGGGATGACAAGTGTGTGCCACCACACCCGGCTCCTTTTTATTTTTAAAACAGGGTCTTGCTACACCCTAGCTCTCTAAGCTACATCTCTAGCTACATTCCCAGTCCTTTTTATTTTTGAAACGGGGTAATGCTGAGTTGCTGAGGGTCTCATTAAGTTGCCCAGGCTGGCCTCGAACTTGTAATCCTTCTGTCTCAGCCTCCCAAGTATTGGGGTGACTGCCCGCCCGGCTCTGCAGCCTCAAAAGTGAAGGGTGCCTGGTGGCTTTGCCCTAGGGACCCTGTGGCCCCTATTAGTTCCTTGTTTTCTGTCTCCGCACAGTCCATGGCAACAAGGGGTTCCACCTGGGGGCCCTCACAGACCCCAGAGCCCCAGGGCCATCTCTTACCACCACAGACCTCTGTGGCACCAACACGGGGGCTAGAGGCCTCCCCCAGCCTCTTAGGAAGTAGGTGGACCATGATGGTCTGTGTGTCTGTCTGCTGACCTGCCGCAGGTCCCCAGCCCACAGACACTCCATCCCCAGGGGTCCCCCACTTTCCAGGATGGCTACTCACCTCATGGAACTTGGTTCTTGGTGAAGTGGGTTTTGGCCTGGTTCCTGCAGTCCCCAGCAGGGAGGCCAGGGGTTCAAGCCAGCCCTGGGGTGGGTGCGCGGTGGCTGACAGAGCCTGGGGCCAGCCTCAGAGTGACCCAACTGCCCCCTACTTCCTCTTCCTCAACCGCAGCCAATCCAAGCGTTTGAGAAAGGTGCAGAAAACAGGGGCTCCGGGGCATGAACCCTGCCCCCACCCTCGCCTGTGCCTGCAGGTGTGGAACTGGGGGGCGGAGGCTCAGTACCCTCATCCCCACCCCCGCAGCTTCCTGCGGAACCAACTGCTAGAGAGGAATGGGGTGCGGGGCCTCGCCCGGGCACGCGGGTGCACAGCCAGAGTCGCACTGGCACAGAGGAGCAGGCACAGACTCATGCTGCCTTGTGGGGCACACGGGGAGCTGGAAACAGTCACTGGTTCAGAGGGCCTGCTGATAACCAGGGGTTTTGTTTTGTTTTTGGTCCTGGGGACTGAACCCAGGGGCGTTCTACCTCCAAGCTACACCCCCAGCCCTTTTTATTTTTTGTTTTGAAACAGGGTCTTACTAAGTTGCTGAGGGTCTCGCCAAGTTGCTGAGGCTTGCCTTGAACCTGCAATCCTTCTGTCTCAGCCTCCCAAGTACCATGATTACAGGTGTGCGCCACCACGCCCGGGCTGATAGGATTGAGCTGTAGCTCAGAGGTAGAATGCCCCTGGATTAATCCCCAGCAACACAGACACACACACACACACACACACACACACACACGCACACGCATGACCCTCTCGGGTCATCTGGCTCATTTTCCTGTCATCTGCACTCTTGAAGTCCATGTGTTCTGGACCTGTGTGATGGGAATACTATGTCACGGTGTGTCACGGCACATCGTGTCCCATGCGGGGACACCGTGCGGGCGGCTTGGAATGGGCCATGGTGAGAGTGTTTACATCACGGGAATGGGCAGAAAAGGCAGCAAATCAACACCTGGCACCTGAGAGCTGGTTGTTAGCCCCTTACCAACACAGCACCGCAGGCAGGCGCACACACGTGGGCGTGTGACACACGGCCACACACAAGCACGGGGCTCATGGAGGTGCACATGGGCGCATGCACCCTGTGCACATATATGGGGCACCACAGATACACGCAGGCACAACAGTCCTGTTGGACCCTGGAGATGTGATGCTGTAGGGACTATAGGAGAGAGACACACAAGGTCGCTCAAACACAGATGCACGTGATCATGGGCACGAGTTCACACAGAATCACGTGGATGCACAATGAACCTGAAGACAAATGCACACATGCGCACACACACATACACACATGTGCACACACACGTGTGCACACACGCGTGTGCACACACAGGCTGGGCACCTGGAACAGCCTGTGGAGACACTGATTCACATGCAGGCTGTCACGTGACTCCCTCAAAGTCACAAACACTCAGACCCGAAAGCCCCTCAACAGAAACGCTCTGGTGACCCAGAACGTCACACTCATCCCCAGGGACGTGCCCGGGACTCTCCACAGAGACACCCAAACGAGACACACACAGGGCATGAGAGACAGAAGCGCGCGGATTTGCAAGCGCGTTCTGCGACCAATTGACTACTTTCTTTAATGCGTTTATCAAGCGCCCTCTGTATGCCTGGCATTTTCTTTTTTTTTTTTTTTTTTGCGGTACTGGGGATTGAACTCAGGGGCGTTCTACCTCCACACTACGCCCCCAGCCCTATTTTTTATACTTTATTTTGAAACCGGGTCTCACGAAGTTGCGGAGGGCCTCACTAAGGAGAGAGAGAGACAGGGAGAGAGAGAGCGAGAGAGCTGAGGCTGGCCGCGAACCCGGATCCTCCGATCTCCGCCTCCCAAAGTACTGGGATTACAAGCGTGCGCCACCACGCCCGGCTCATGCCTGACACAAGACAGACAGGACCTGGAGGAGCGCAGGGTGCCGTGGGGGAGGCCAGCCGCGAACCAGGAAGCAGCTGGGAGGTCAGCACAGACAGCGCGAACTGCGGAGATGGGAAGTACAGAGCCGACTGGTGGAGGCTGGTGGGGGAGGCTGTCCTCAGTCAGGAAGGTCAAGGGAAGGCCGGGAACCTGAGGACAGGCAGCCTGTGTGGCGGGGCGGCCAGGGAGAAAGCTGTGAGGCTGGACAGCACTCCAGAGGTCTCAGCACCGGGAGGCTGATCCAGGCTGGAGGACAGGTGGGGCGGCCTGAGAGTGCTGCCCACACTTCCTGCCCATACTTCCCCACCCCCGTCCCCGTGCCTGTCAACCACTGCGGACATCTCCAACAGCCTTTTGCAGACCGAATCAGACATCAAACCCTGGGCCTTGCACACCCACCCAGCTCCCTTCTTACCCCTCACCGCCCGGCCCGCCTCCATGAAGCACCTCTCCCTGCTCCACTGCCTTCTCACCTGCGCCTGCATTGGTGGCAAAATACATAGCACACCTCCCCTTATCCCCCTCCTCCTCTCCTCCTCCTCCCCCTCTTCCTTTCCCTCCTCCTCCTCCTTCCCTCCTCCTCCCCCTATTCCTTTCCCTCCTCCTTCTCCTCCTCCCCTCCTCCTCCCCCTCT
>PVJS01035733.1:0-20832 GCA_004027185.1 Glis glis | reverse complement strand
CCCCCGGCCCTATTTTTTATGCTTTATTTTGAAACCGGGTCTCACAAAGTTGCGGAGGGCCTCACTAAGGAGAGAGAGAGAGAGAGAGACAGGGAGAGAGAGAGACAGAGCGAGAGCTGAGGCTGGCCGCGAACCCGGATCCTCCGGTCTCTGCCTCCCAAAGTACTGGGATTACAAGCGTGCGCCACCACGCCCGGCTGCTGGCTATCTTTTTTAAGCATAGTGTATCATTGTCTAAATATCTGAGGAAATTTTCAAATATTTCACCCTAATACCACATTTAAATATATAAAATATTCTCTGATAAATGAAATATTATATTGTTTTTTCAACTATTATTTTGATTTTTGTGTAGATCCAAAAGTCTAGACTAAAACAAGATAGAATTTACAGTTTATAATCTACCGTGCCTTGCAAAATATACTCAATCTAGCTGTGAATAAGCATCATTGCAACATTTTCCTCTATGGCGAACTTCCCATGGCGAACCCTCAAATTTCAGTATGTGTGTAAGCACCTAGACCTTGTTTCTGAAGTGAAGCACCATTTTACCAGCCACCTGAGAGTTCAAACAACATTTTAAAAAACTGATTACTATTATGTTTAAATTGTGCTCTACCTTTGAATAAATAGATTATGACTTTGATTACAAAATAACAAAAATAGACCCTAGGAAAACACTGTAACTAGCTAGAATCTAGAATTTGGTATCATTTCATAAGCTAACCTCATTCATAAGCAATAGTTTTTATGGAATGGGGGTAGAATGTACCTGTAATTGTAAAATTTCATCTTTATTTAAAAACTTGCCGGGCTGGGCGTGGTGGTGCACGCTTGTAATCCTAGTACTTTGGGATGTGGAGACCGTAGGATCCGGGTTTGCGGCCAGCCTCAGCTGTCTCTCTCTCTCCCTCTGTCTCTCTCTTTCTACTTAGTGAGGCCCTCCGCAACTTTGTGAGACCCAGCCCAGTTTCAAAAAAATAAAGTATAAAATAAAGGGCCGGGGGTGTAGTGTGGAGGTAGAACGCCCCTGGTTCAATCCCCAGTACCACAAAAAAAAAAAAAAAAATTGCCTATTGTCAAAGCTAACCCGAACTTACCCTATATTGATAAAAACTACAATGTTCAGAAAAGGGAGATAATTCCTTTCTTCCTATAAACGTCAGATTTCACCTACTATACTGCTTTCAGCTCTGGACAGCATCCATCAGAACTGGGACAAGTTTATACAGCTCCGGAAGAAATGTCATACCAGTGAACTTGAAAGAATGTCAGGAGAAACATAACCCATAATAGGTCCTTTGATAAGTAAACAAATTTGATAAATTATGTTCCTAGAGTGGCATTGATCTTGACAATGTGGTTTATCTATGCCAATCTGGAAGTTTCATGTATTAGTCAGCCTTTCTGTTGCTGTGGTCAAAACACCTGACAAAAAATAACTTAGAGGAGGGAAGATTTATTTGGATCACCATTTCAAAGGTTCAGCTGGTTGGTCAGCTCCAAGGCAGAAACATCAAGGCAGCAGGATTTGGCAGAGAAACGCTGCTAGGCTCATGACACCTGGGACAAGGACAAATATAGTCCTCAAGGCGACTCCCCCAGTGACCCACCTCCTCCAGCCATGTCCCATCTCTGAACTTTGCTGCAGCTGCATCGGTGGCCAGGATTCAACACACGAGCTCTTTGAAAGACACTCCAGATTCAAACCATAACCATAACATTTGGTTACTAAGCTCTTACAACTATTATTTTGTATTTTGTTCTCTAAATGTTGGTGATTGGAAACAAAGTCTATTACTTCTTCAAACACTAAGACTGTCTGAGGGAATTTGAGTTTTTGAGGGAAAACGAACAGAAGGAAAAAAAAACTTGATGGGATCCATTTATTTTAGATTTTATCATTGAGAGTCCTGAATCATAATGGAATTCTCTCTAGCTGAAATACAAAAGAGTTTACTTAAAAAAGCATTAAGGAGCTCATAGAATCTTACCAGGGGAAAGGAGCAAGATTGGGTGTTTCCAGATGGCAATGGCCCTGAATTAGGCCTCTCTAGCAAGAGGAAAATAACCCTGAATTAAATTTCTATAGTTTGTTCTGTTCTCATTTGCAGCAACCCCACAGTTCATTGAAACACAAAAGACACTTGGGACCTTGTGCCTCAGCTCAGGATAGCTCCACCAGTGCACCTCACCACCACTAACTCCACACAGCTGCTTCCCCTGTCATTCACCACACAATTGAAATCTTGACTGGATATACCTGATTGGTGGATCCTGGATCATATGTCTGTGCCCAACTGCAAAGGATATGGTTAGCAAAGGAGGCTTTCTCCCTGTCTTTACTTACACAAGTGTAACCACATACAAGAATTTCCCTAACATTAGAAAGAAGACCTAAAGATGGTGAGCAGGCTGAAAACCTGAGAAAGAACCACTTTAATATTGTATTTATTGAGTAGTGCCAGGCTTTTTGCTTAACTCTTGGGTATACAGATAAATGCTTTCATATACACTAGTTCTTTGAAATGTGACTAATAGTTAAAAGTTGCAAAGAAAAATCTCACCTTAATACTAGTGAATAAATTTTTAATACATTATTTGTTTTCAAGCAAATAATGTATTAAAGCAACATCATACCATGAATATCTCAGTACAATTATTTTAGTTTAAATATAAAGGAGGATAGGAACTAGACAATGTTGGACTAATAACAGTAAAGTTATTTTTCTTTAGAAATTTTAATAATTGAGGTGCTTAACAATAAATATGTTCTATTAGTGAATGCTAAATATAATAGTTTATCAACTAGTTAAAAAAATTCCTGTCCTGAACACTAAATAGTAAAATACAAACAAACAAATAAAAACAATAACAAAAAACACACTTGTTTAAATTTAGAAACAAAGCTATAAATGTGAGGGACAATTGGTGTTCCTAAAAAACAAAGCACATGGACACTAACAAGTTGTATGAGAAGCAAATACATAAGGAAAAGTAAGAAAATAAATTAATAACTTTTCATTACTCTTTAATAAAAATAAAAATTTTAAAGGAGTCTTAATATAACCTTCAAAGGGAAGCATTCTACAGATACCTGACATAAGGAAAATTCTAAGTAAGAGTAAGGGTACCTTCCAATCTGGGACATAAAAGTGATCACACACAAAAGGCAGCACTTCAAATCTTTGAGGTCATTTTTATTGTTTTACTTTATTTTTGTGATTATATATAATCATATGTCATTTTAAAATCTTCATTTTCTTGAGGTAAAATTGAACATTATTGTGGACTCTTAAATATTTCACATTCTCCCATATGAAATATTTAATAATTAAAAAAATACCCCTCATTTCTTTCTACCAATAAAGTAGACTAGATATCTTGAACAATTTCCCAATATAAAACACCTTGAAATGAAAGAGAGAAAACATGCAATATCTTTTTAGGTATATGGCTAAGACTAGTCAAAGTCTTGAGTCTTAAAAAAATGATGAAAGAGAAGAAAACCAACATAGTAGGATATGTTGATAGTTAGGGTTGATGAAGCCATCAGAAACATAAAGGTTAGAATTTACACATACTTCACAGGAAATTTAATTCACAGTTGGAATTGACACATACTTCACAGGAAACTAGGGTTCTTGAAAGGCTACACCACCTGTGAAAGAGTGAACCTTGTAAAATAGTCAAATCATAAGCTCAAGGAATCAATGAAGCTTACCTGTATGGAGATGATGGGGGTGGGTTAGAAGAGAGACTTCTGCATAATCACTGGCTTACAAACATAGGGTATCAGATTCAAATATATAATACAATGAATGGAAGGGAAACTCTAAACCAAGGAACTTCATTAAAGTCAACCTGGACTGCTAGATCCCCAGTCACCAGGCAAAAGCAAATCGATATTCTCTCTAGACACACCTACAATTTAAGGCATTCAGTGTTGCCACAGAAAGTACCCACCAAAATTACAAAATACACAAGAAGCCAATAGAAGTGAATCAGGAGAAACAAGAGCAAAAGAGATATCACTGGAATAAGAATTTGGGTACAGAATATTAAACTATCTATTCATATATACATAGTAATAACATAAATATGTTCCTTTTTAAATAATAGATAAGATTTATTGAGCTCATAATATGTTCCAGGCACTGTTACAAAGACTTTTTTACATATTAATGCATTTAATATTCACTATAATCCTATGAGGTATGTATTCTTTTTTATTGTTGGTGCATTATAATTATACACAATAGTGGGATTCATTATTACATATTTCTACATGCACATAACATAATTTGCTCAATTTCAAATGATCAAGAAGATAAAGTGTGATATAGGAAATAAGAAACACCATACTATCTAAATAACAGAGCCAAATACAATATCTAAGAATAAAAGAAAATCATAGAAATTAAAACCAGCATACTAAAATAGCTGGTAATATATAGAATTGAAGATATATATTTGAAAAAAATCACTTACCATAAAAAGGCAGAAAATATGAAAGATTTTAAAATATTGGTATATGATGAGAACATTTTATATATTAAATATTATTAAGTCAGATGTGGTGGCACACTCCTGTAATCCCAGTACTTGGGAAGCTGAGACAGGAGTATTGCAAGTTTGAGGTCAACCTCAGCAACATAGCAAGACTCTCAACAACCTAGTGAGACTCTGTTTCACAAAACCAAAAATAAAAAGGGCTAGAGGTGTAATTCATTGATATAACACCCCTGGTTCAATCCCCAGTACCATACACACAAAAAGAAAAGCAACATTAATAATTATATAATATATTAATTATTAAGCATCTAATACTTAATTACATATAGTATTATATATTATATATTAAATCAGAATATCAGAAAGAAAAAAAAATAAAACAGGATGGAGCAGGAATATTCAACAAGAAAATGTCCGGGATAATAGATTTTCCAGACTTGATGGAAGACACAATTTCTCTACTTCAAAAATAGTAAATCAACAGAAGAATAAAATAGATATCCATACCAGGCATATTACAGAGAAACTTAAGAATATGTAGATAAATATAGATATTTCAGTCCATCACAGATGAAAATAAATATAAATATCTGATGATATTACAAAGAAAGCAATTAGATCGATAACAAGAGTGGAAATAAGAAAAATGGAGAATGATACCTTCGAAGTGCTGAGAGAAAATAAGATCAATATAGGATTGTATACCCAGCCAAACTAGAATCAAAGAATAAAGGCAAAAATATACATAAATTTCCACAAAGCTTGGGTAAGTTCACTACTAATGAATAGGCCAAAGAGTTCCTCTAAAATAATGAAATAATGTTTTTTTTTTTTTGGTACTGGAGATTGAACCCAGGGGCGTTCTACCTCTGAGTTACACCCCCAGCCCTATTTTTTATTCTTTATTTTGAAGCAGGGTCTCACTAAGTCGTGGAGGGCCTAAGTAACTGAGGCTGGCCACGAACCTAGATCCTCCTGTCTCAGCTTCCCAAGTACTGGGATTACAAACATGCGCCACCATGCCTGGCTAAAATAATGATTTTTTTTTTAAAAAGAAAGAAAACCAAAATGAAATAAAAGAAATGAGATGCAAAAGGAAATTAGATAAGAGAAATTAGGAAATATGTGAGTAAATTTAAAGATGGAGCAATGTTATGACATCTAATTTCAGAAATAAAATAATCATTTGCTATTAGAATATTAGAAACATAACAAGTATAACAGCAGAAAGTGATAGTGATAGAGCATTCTAATATCTTTGTATGTTTTGTGTATTAAAATTTTAAAGATGTTCACTAAAAGATGGGAAGGCAAGTGTCACAGTTGAGGGGATATAATAGAATTATTTTAATGAGTACCAATCCAAAAGAAGAACTGAAAATCAAGCACAGAAAATGCAAAACAAGTACAAATCATGAAATAGTATGGTTAAAAATATATAAATTTGCCAATAATCGCAGGAAATGTAAATAAACTTCACTTGCCAGTTAAAATAAATATTATTTTTAAAATTCCTGCTATGTGCTGTTGACAGAGACATGCTTAAAATATGAAATGTAAATTTTGAAGCAGAATTATAACCCAACAATTTTAGTAAAAGAGAAAAACATTACAAGCCAGTCTTTCATGTACAGAGATGCGAAATCATTGCCCAGTGAATTATAGGTCTAATTCTGGTAAAACATTAAAATTCTAGATTTTAACATAGCAAAATATATTCATGACCTTGAGATAAAATGTTTCTTAAAAAAGACTCAGGAAAACATTACCAATAAAATGATTGACATATAGATGTCTATTATAATTAAGAACCTCTGTTTAACAAGAGCAATTAACAACAGAATGACAAATCATGCTTCACTTTAGAAGACATTTGTCATCCAATATACAACACAAGACTTTCCTACTAATTGAAAAAAATAGAGATAATCCAATTAAAGATGGCAAAAGACTTAAAAAAAGGATATCTCAGGCTGGCTGTGGCTGCTCCCACCTGTAATCCCAGTACTTGGGGGGCTGAAACAGGAGGATCCTACGTTTGAGGTAAGGCCAGCCTCAGCAAATTAGCCAGGCCCTCAGATGTTAGTGAGACCCTGTTTCAAACTAAAAAATAAAAAGGGCTGGGGGTGTAGTTTATAAGTAGAATGTTGTGGCACACACTTGTAATCCCAGTACTTGGGAGGCTGAGACCGGAGGATCGCAGGTTTCAGGACAGCCTCAGCAAGTAGTGAGACTCTCATCAGCCTAGTGAGACCTTTTTTCAGAAGAAAAATAAAATAGGGATGAGGGTGTAGCTAAGATGTAGAATGCCCCTGGGTTCAATTCCCAGTACCAAAAAAAAAAAGAAGAAAGAAGGAAGAAAGGAAGGGAGGGAGGGAAAGAAGAAAGAAAGAAGAAAGAAGAAAAGAAAGAAAGAAGGAAGGAAGGAAGGAAGGAAGGAAGGAAGGAAGGAAGGAAGGAAGGAAGGAATCTTAAAGAGAATGCCCATATGTCCAATAAGTATAAGTGCTCAATATTATTAACCAATAGGGAACTGCAATTTTAAATCACAATATTATACCTATAAATGCCTACTGGAGAACTTAAAATATAAAAACTTGAAAGAACTAAGAAATGTAGGGTAACAAGGACTATCAAACACTGCTGGTCTGAAGCTAAAGTGATACAAATATTTAGTAAAATTCTCAGTATCTATTGGCCATACACATACCCCATTATCTAACAGTTCCATTCTTAGGTATAAACTCAAGAGTACTGTATTCATATGTGAATGTAAATAATTTATGGAATATGTTTGTAGGAGCATTATTCATAATTCCAATAAACTAGGAACAACTCAAATATCTATCAACAATAGAACTGACAAATCAAGATGTCTTCATAGAAGGTAATAGTAACTATTCAGTCCCAATATAGACTAGTTTCTGTTACACACAGCACAGTGGATAAATTTCACAAATATATTGAATTAGAGAAAAACACAAACATGCATATACTGTATTGCCCCAATAATGTAACGTTCAAAGAAAGTAAAAATATACCAACTATGTAGATTGTCATGATGACAGAGATAATTTTCTCTAGGATGTTAATAGTATTCTACATTTGAGTGGGATCATTGTTATCAAGATGCATTTACTTTGTAAAAATATATCAGGTTGTAAACTGATGGATTTGTGCAATTAAAAATATATTAAAAATATAATTTAAAAATGCCACATGCTTTCCTACTTTTCATTTGCTGACTTCCTGCTGGTTCCTCCACTTCACAAACCCATCAAAAAGCCAGAAAGAAGGGAGCTGAAGGACTAGAGTCAGGAGAGGTCCAGCCTGCCAGGGCACTGAGCTGACCGCTGAGGAGTAGATGAATGAAACAACATCTCAGGAACAATTCCAAAATAGATCCATGAGCTTCGTTAATAACATTAAAAAGGGGGGGGGCATAGACTAGGTTTCCATCATCAAATAACAAATAAACTGCATCTGAAATTATATACAGTGATATAGTATATACCATTGCAAATTGGAGCTATATAAATCAGCAACTATACCCAGACAAAACATTGAACATAAAGAGGGAACTTCAGAAACAAAATGCAATATGGCATAGACTTTTTAATTTTTTTAAATACAGAAAACTATCATTTATTGTTTGGTGTTGCATTCATGTAGTAGAGAGAATAAACAAATGCTTAGGAATAATAAATATCAAATTCAGAATAGTTGTTTTTCTGGGAAGATTGAGAGTGCAACATAGTTATAGAGGGCTTATCTATATTTGTAATATTTATGTCTTAAGGTACATGAAAGATACATAGCTGTTCACTAAATCACTCCTTATATCTTTGTGAATATATAGAATAATTTATAATGAAAAGTAACAAAAAACCCACCACTACTCTCATCATAATTCTGTAGAATTATTATTATATTATTAATATGTATAACTATAATTAAGTTCAATATATATTACCATGTATTAATACATAACACTATAATAATAATAATTTTATATGGCATTGCTAAAAGTGGGAAAAAATTTACCCTTCACATATAAAAATAATTTTCTTGGTCCATCATTCAAAGAATGCCTATTGAATTGCCTATACTGAGCTGGCCCTATTAATAGGGCACATCCTTTGAGATGTTTATTTGAATCCCAGAGTCCAGTTTGGGATTCTTTTTCCGTGAGCAACCATATGCAGTAGGGGAAGTTACGGGGGAAGAATAGTATCGAATGTGGATTTAACACAGAGCAGAGCCAAGGGGTATACATCAAGATTTAATCCTCAACTTCGGCTTCATAAGCTTAGACCTCTCAGAAACTGAACTCACTTTAGTTAATATGTACACACTGCATGACATTTTATTATGTAATGTTTATTCATATAGATATCAAAGATAATCTACCATCAAATGATCATTCTGATGTGTGTTTCTTGAAAGTGATTTAAACTCTCTGCTATCCTTCAGGAACACTTTTAGGCTTTCTTGAAAATTCTTTAAATTTTTAGAACTTTCTTCCTTATTTCATATTTTTATCCTTGAAATCATACCTGCAGAACGGTCCGTTATGTGGGAAGCCTAACGGAGCCTCTGTGTTGTATAATCCCGGGGGCTTGCTGATGAGTGCTGCATAAGTTGAGGTCCATTTAACAAATATGATCTCATGCGCTGTCAGCATATGTGTACTCACTATCATTAAAATGCAATAACAAGAAATGCATGGCAAATGAGTTTTAAACCTCTACCGACACATGGAATAACTTTTCCCTTCCAGGGTCAATTGAACCACATTTCTTACTTATTTTGCCCTTTGTCTCCACATAGATCTATAATACTGAGGGGAAAAATTCCCTTTCTCATTGCAGAGCAATGCTATAATAAATTAATTTCATTGCTCAATGTAAGTGCTTTTAAATATTACTATTTTGATGACAACCCCCCTTTCATTTATTATACTGGGGACTATTTATAGTCATTTTATTCAGACTGCATCTGTAATATTATCAAGTGCAAGCAAATTGTGTGTAATCCAATCGGAGCGCGGCAATTCTTGAATTACTATCCTTAAACAATGAGACTAATTTCAGAAATGCTATGGCGTTTTCTCTCAGCATGGGGAGACTTAATTCATCATGTCTCAAGATCACAAAACCTGAAGAGGAAAAGAAAGAAAAATCAGAATCTTAATATTTGATTTCCAAAAAAATAGCTGAAATGTGGGTATTTTTCTTTGGTTAAGTTTGGCATTTGTTTAACTCAAGCCTTAGGATAGAAGCATATTTTTCTCTCTCCTATTGTTGTTTACACGGCATGTACAAATACTCCCTCATCCACAAACATCTATTGCTACTAAAGCAGTCTGCTGTCTAGAAAAACCTCAAGATCAACTTTATTTAGACAGCACTCTTTTTTTTTTGGCCAGCAGTGCAAAGCATTTTCATTTGCTCAGAAAGAGTTTTCCTATAACTTTTTTTTTCTTCGGAATCATTGACATCATATGGACACATCTTTGATTTGAAATGACAAAAGAAATAAGTTTTCATTTATTTCCTTAGAAAAGTAGCAGGTTAGTTAAAGTTGTTATTGTTATTGGGCACTATATATTGTTTGTTTACTTTCATAAAAAGAAACATCTTTTGGTCTTGTTAGGTAGCTAAGCAAAGCAAGAGGAAGGATGGATTAGGGCTTGTTCCACTGGGAGTGAGGAAAAGTCACTCCACATTGGGCAATGGAGAACCCTGACCATAAACTGCCTCTGTCATGGCCAGATACCACTTTCCACTTTATCTTTTGTTCTTCTTCTTCTCTTTTCTAATTGGTGCATTGTACTGATACACCTCTCTGAAGTACAGAGTGACAGGAATACACATGCACCCAACTCGTGTAGCATTTCCCTCCAGGTCCCACCCCACTCCCACCCCTTCCCATACATGTCTTTGAGATTGGCACTGGTAGTTTAACATACATACATAACATTATTTCATCTGTTACCCTCTTTACATCTCTAAAATCTAAAGGGAACCAGGTGTAACAGACTTAAGGGGTTTTCCAACTTTGGAGCATGTGCAGAGCGCTAAGCCTGTGGGGTTTGCTCATGTATGATGGGAAAGTTTCCAATATGGTGAATTTGGTGTAGGCACACTAAGCTGTAGCAAAAAAAAAAGGGGGGGAGAGGGGTGGGAAATAACCTTCCCAAATACATATACATGAGGAAGGAGGTTTCCAGACCCAATAAAACTCAACATGTAGCTGAATGTGGTGGTGCAAGCCTGTAGTCTTAGTACTCGGGAGGCTGAGAGAGGTGAATCACAGGACTGAAGTCACCCTCAGTAACTTAGCAAGGTGAGGGAGGTTCTCAGAACTTAGCAAGACCCTGTTTCCAAATAAAAAATAAAATAGGACTTGGGATGTAGTTCAGAAGCAGAATGCCCCTGAGTTCAATCCCCAGCACCACAACACATACACACACACACACACACACACACACACCAAAAAAAAAAAAAAACTCACCATATCAAGAGGCCACTGGCCTTTGTCAATGGCCACTAGGAAACCGGACCACTCCAGGAAACACTCTCTAGAGCATAACCTCTCCCTTCTAATATGGCCTCCTCTCTTAAAACTGTTTCTAGATAAACCTTTTTTGCTTCTCTTATTGATATCTCCCATCCAAAGTCTTTCAGGAGGAAAAGAAAGCAATGCCTGCTAGTGGTCTAACTTTTAATGTTCAGTTTTGTAGTCTATTTCACATAAGAATTTTAGAAAAAAGGAAGGAAAGAAGGGAGGGAGGAAGAAATGGAAGAAGTAAAGTGAATATATTCAACATGACTGAGAATAATAATTTAGAAAAGCATTGTAAATAAATAGACTTTTAAGAATGGTTTTAAGGGAAAGAATAGAGAAAAACTATTATTTTTCTCTATCCTTTCTATGTCAATTAACTATTCTTCACCAGCTACTACTATATTGCACATTAATATTTTCAAAAAGTCTGATACTTTTTTAAATACTTAGCAGGAATGCAATAACTGGTTAATTAATTATATTAAAAGATAATAAAGATTTCAATGTTTCCATATTTATTATGGAGGAAATGATTAGCAACAGGAAATAGCTTCATCTACCTGTGAAAGTTTTCTTTCTTCCTTTTTGCTTATATAAAATTTTTAAATGCCAAAACAATTTCTTTAATTGGAAAATTTGAGTAAGAAGACAATTAAATTAATTGAAATTAATTCACAATATTTAATATTACTTTGTAATTTTTTGTACACTCCTATTTAATTATATCTTTTTGTCTTTATGTTTTTATTGACATGATTTACTTCTGTAGTTTTATTTTATGATCATAGGGTAATGGAAGGGCCTTTATTATCTACTTAAGGACTCTACTAGTTAATATTATCTGTTTCATATAGTAGAATCTTATTTAAAATTATTAACATTAAAATGATTTCTTCCATGTTCCGTGCTAGAAGCTAAACATAGACAAAATATACAGCCTTGCTTTTCTACCAAGAGTTTATAACAAATCAAGAGAAACAAATTTTGACAAATTTATATGTTTTAATATTTTGAGCTATGTTCTATGCAATCATTAAGAGTGTAATTAATTAAAGGAGGGTAGGAAAGCCTTTCTCAGCAAGGTACATGTGAGCTAACACTAATGCTTGAGGAATGAGTAGAAAATGGAAATTTGATGCAAATGAAGTTTTCCAGAGTTAAGTCACCATGGACCACATTACTTCATAGTTTCCTTCTTATGATTTGGGATTTATTTAATTTTTAATAAATGTACTTTAAAAAACATTGTTGGATGTCTATAAATGAAAATCAAGTATTATCTGATACAAAGTAAGAAGCAGCTAAAAACTAGATATATTGAAAACAGATAACATTGTCATCTTTTACTAAGGTGCTGCTGCTACTAAGGACTCTGTTCCACAGGTCTAAAGAGGTTGGAGGGGATGTGGAGAGAAACATGTCAAGAGATGTTGTGTGCATATATGAATACATCACTCTGAATCTCACTATGATGTACAATGATGTATAACTATAATGCACCAATAAATATTTCTAAATTAAATTAAATTTAAATATAATAATTTCATTCAAGGAACTGGGACAAAATAGAGGCTTGTATAACAAAAAGATAACAAAAGGGATTGTACTGGTAATCAAATTAAGTCTCCCCCAAAATTTTATGTGATGGTTTTTATGATTTCAGTTTCACCGTGGGTCCTTTTCTTAGCTCAGTATAGAAATAATGAGCCAGAAAACTCAACGGCAAAGCTAAGGTAGGATTTATTAGAGCAACAGGAGAGCAGTTGACGCACAGAGAAGGGTGAGAGACGGAGTGCTTGAAACGAAACACTCCTGTCTCCAAGACCCCGAGTCTTTATGTATGGATTTCAGCTTCCTTATCTTGTGGGAAACAGATGTGAGGACAAGCTGGTCTGTCACCCCAGGATGGATGTGAGGACAAGCTGGTCTGTCACCCCAGGATGGATGTGAGGACAAGCTGGTCTGTCACCACAGGATGGATGTGACGACAAGCTGGTCTGTCACCACAGGATGAATATGAGAACAGGCTGGCCTCAGAATATGCCTTTATCAGCCATTTGAATGGTCACAGGGTCTTTTCCTGAGTCCTGACTGCCCGAGACAGGAACAATGGCATTTGGCAGTTGCAGCCAGTGGGAGGTAATTAGGTTTAGGTAAGGTCATTAGGATGGGGCCCTCATGATGAGATTAGTGCCCTTATGAGAACAGATACCAGAAAGCTTGCACGCTGTCTGTGAGGACAAGGCAAGAAGGAAGCCATCTGCAATCCAGGCACAGAGCTCTTACCAGAATGCAATCATTCTGGCACCTTGATCTTAGACTGCCAGCCTTGTGAAAATATTTTTGTTGTTTAAGCCACCCAGTCTATGGTATTTCTTTAGAGTAACCCAAGCAGACTAAGACAGATGCTAAAAAAATTGAAAACTTTTCCAAGTTATGATACAGTTATATTTAATGCTATATATGTGCGCATAACTATTTCATGTCTAAGATGCAATAAGTGGAATGTGTCCTACACGTTTCAAAACTCTATATAATAAAACCCCTTGTGAATACAGAGATGTGAACACACATTCCATGTTGGGTGGAAAATAGTCTAGTGGTGCAGCAAGTATCTTTTTAAAGCCCAAACTTAAGGTATGCATGGAAAATGTAGTAATATTGGTTTTGGAAGATTTTTTTCTGCCTAAATTATTCAGCTTAGACAACTCTATTTGATTCATTGTTGCATTACAAGTTACACAAATTTAGCAGCTTAAAACAACATACATATATTACCTCACAGTTTCTGTGGGTCAAGAGTACAGGCATAACATGGCTGGGCCCTGACTATGGAGTCTTACAAAACTTCAGTAAGGATAAAAGCTGATCTGCATTCTCCCTGGAAACTAGATTGAAAAAGAATTCACTTTCATACTTTCCCAGGTTGTTGACAAACTTTATTTCCTCATGGCTAAAAAATTAAGAGTACCAGCTTCTTGTTGGCCCTCAGCTGGAAGCTCCTCTTAGCTCCTAGGGGCCCTCACATTATCAGATATGGCTACCAGCATTCCTTGCATGTGAATCTTCCTAACAAGCCAATGAGGAAGAGTGCTCCTAGATCAAGTCCGCCAGCAAAATAGAGTCATATGTGCACAACATGGTACAACCACTGAACTGCCCATGGGAAGTCTTCTCTTCAATGGATGTTGACTTAAGTAACAGACCAAGGCCTGCTTTACCTTTATTTAATCACAATCACATAATTGTGAAATAAGCTTAAAATACATCTATTCCTTGAGAGTATACAAAAGGTAAGATCTCTGTTTTGAAAGGCTTTGACTTCAGCATGAAGGGATATGAACAGGAAAATGTTGGTGGTAAGGGAAATTGAGAGTGAGGAGCATTTAGGAAACAACCATAATCACATATTAAGTAATGATGAAGACCCCTGAATTGTCCAGAGAAGGTAAGATTAGGGCTAAAGGAAGGATGAAAAGGAAAAAAGGAAGTCAAAGGTAACACTGAAGCAATTAGCAACTATCTGTGGACTTGAAGAAGAGAACATATATGTAAGAAAAGTTCAAGCTGTGGCTAAGAAACTGACACCAACCAATTTGGGAAAAATAGAATTTAGGAATGAGATTGAAGAAAGAAATGCTAACTCATTTTAAATGTCTTATCTTTTAAAAGACATACTAATAGTCATACTGCATTAAAGACTCTGAATGAGTAAGAAAAGTGGAAAAGGGGATATTAAATGGTATTTGTAGTAGGCACCTCAAAAGGAAAGAAGAAAGATTTTGTAATATTGAATACCATCAATTTTTTTACATCTTAATAAAATAGAGTTCAGAGTTAGACCATAGACAAAGACAGATTGGTGATCAGAAATTAAACAATGGCAGTATTTCACATATGTGAACAGAAATTTATTAAATTGTGACATTTATCTGCTCACTACTTTGATAACATATATCTATTCTATTTTTAATCTTGAATAATTTAAAAAATTACTCTACATTAAATATTTAACCTATTCAAAATTATCCTGTCCTAAATATATCAATTAAATGCATATATTATATGCAAGATCACTTTTATTAAACCAAATTAAATATTGAACTAAATTTAATAATTAAACTGGATTTCATATTAGATCAATTTAACACACAATGTAAAAAGTTCAGTTTGTGCAGGAATGAAAGGGTAACAGAAATAAATATTGGATAGGTTAAAAAAGGAAATGATTGAATTTAGTTAATAAAAGCTCCAACATTAAGATTATTCAGGTAATAATGTTTATGTGACATGCACGTGTGTGTGTGTATGTGTGTGTGTATGTGTGTGTCCATGTGTGCATGTGTGTGTGGATATCACTGTGTAGATGTGTGCACAAATATAAAATGTTACTCAATTAGACTCTTATTTTGGACATATCTAGATAATCATGGCTTCCCAGATTTCTCAGGTACCACCTTAGTATATATTTTTCCTCATAAAATGCAGTCAAGTAAAACCTCTTACAACCCCTAATAAGAACTACCATACGAATAATAAAAGATGCATTAAGACAGCATCTGAGCAGGAGACTGGTCTTGTTCTCTGAGTTCATTCATTCATTGAAAATTACTTATTGAATATTTAATTGTGGTGGACACCAGTCAAGGTACTGAGGATATTAAAAGGAATAAAACAGAAAGTCCCTCATTTTCTGGTCCTTCATTTTGGCTGGGGGTGGGGACAGCAAGCAAAAAACAAAACATTATGTGTCATTTGATGAAAAGCAATATGAAGAAAAATACAGCAGGGTAAAAAGAACAGAAATTGATAAGGGAAGGAATATTTCCTTTGGACGGCTAAGGGAAGGCATTTCTAGTAAGATGATATTTAGGCTTAAAGAAAAGGGAGTAAATCTTTCTCTTTTTTTTAATGTGCATTGTAGTCTCACATCACAATGAATATCAATTTGATATTAACATACATGCATACAGCTCTTAGTGTCCCCCATTGCCTCCCGCCCATATGAAGTACTGAGATTGATGTTGGTATATTCTCTTATGTGTACATTGTTTATGATAGTAATTCCATTGATACACTTCTTTCTTGCTCTTCCCCTTCCCTTAGACCACTTCCCTTGCTCCACTGAAGGTTCTCCACTATTGTCCGGAGTCCCTTTTGTGTCCCCACTACTCCCTAGAAGAAAAGTCATTAATGTTCAGGGCTGAAGATAAGCAAGCGTCTCCTTCTAAATAGCAGCCTCATGCCTTTTGCCAGGGACCTTCAGGATTGTTTATCCACTGTCCTGAAAGAGAATACGAAGTCTGAACATTACATAAGTTTTCAAGATTCATAGACATCCTGCAAAGATCTTCAAATCCTAAACCCTCTTGCAAATACCAATTTAGAAATAAGTTCTTATACACACTATGGAAATAATAATTGTTTATCCCTAAAATTTTAATCAAGGCTAGACTCCAGTTGTCATTACAGAGGATTAATGCTCTCTTCTCTTTTGTTTGACTTAAGACAAACTAGAATGTGCAGTCTATAACCTTTCTAAAAAGTAACAGTCCAATTTTCCGCCTTTGTAAGGAGGAAACATCAAACATGATTGAAACTTCTTTGATGTTGGAAAAGCTTGCAGGGCCTCGGCGTCCTCACTCTGAGCGCTCATTCTCACTCGGCTTGCACTGTCCACAGAAGTGAAAAGTGGTGGAAATTGCACTGAATGTACACTAAGCTGAAAATGTGTTTGAGGCTGATGCTCTGAAATAAAGCTATTTTTCATAATATCAATTTTAGTACATTTGCTGAATTTTATTATTGGAATCTGTGATTCTTTGGATGCCAGTGAGTCAATTTTGTTCTATAACAATTACTTGGTTTTATAATTTCTGTGTCTGAAAAGTAGAGTTTATAAAGGGGATCCAGCTAACACAATGTAGCTGAAAAAGAGGGAAATGTGAGTGGCTCAATATTTTACATATATTCTATTTTCCACTTCATCATCACAGCACAACAAACATACCGGCTTCTCTGTCTCATGGAAGAAGCTCAACAGTCTAAGTCAAAACTTTCTCAGTCAAGAGCTCAACAGTCTAAGTCAAAACTTTCTCAGTCAAGAGCTGTCATCCGTGAAGCGGCTTCCCCAGGAGATGCCTTCTTCCTATGGCCGTGATATTTTATCTAGCAAAGTTTCTCTATAACGTCTATTTTGTAGTTTTGTTTGTTTTTTCGTAACTCCAATATTGAGGAACCAGATTTATTCCAGTCAAATAAATACCACTTGCCATGTTAACTTACTGTTATCATGGTAAGATCCTAAAGGTCTCAGAACAAAGCGTTGTTCTTTCCTGCAAGCCCCATACTATTAAAAGAGTGCTGGCAGGCTATAGGTTTCTTCAAATTGAATTCAGATGAATTGGACTAAACTACCTTAGAAGCATGTACTACCTCTACCACTGAAATTCCTATTGCTTCTACCTGCTTTTTTTTTTCAAACTTCATGAAGTTTTGTCTTATTTTGTGTATCAAAGTATTCATTTTCTCATCTCAATAAAATAATTCTATTGAATGTAATAAAATATGGTCTAAATCTAAATATGCCTTAGCAATTGCTCCTCAAACTCCCCTCTTTTGTTTGATTTCCCCTGATTCCATTGCAAGGAATGAATTGCACTCTTGCTATAACCTGCACACATCACTATCCACTGTACTCCCTTGATGAAGTTCTGTTTGTAAAAAAACAAGATAATTTAAATTATGTTTGGGTGATTCCACAGAATAATTATTCCAGATACCAACTCCTTCTGAAATTAAAAATAAAAAAGGATTTTAATGAAACTAATTTGCAGTGCTCCTGATCATTGTCGTGTACGTAGTTTTTAAAAGATGGCAACCATGTGTTCTTTTCTTCTACTATATTCTTGTAATATGCAAGATGATGATGTATATATCATAAGTACTAAAACAAAGAAAATTAATATTTCCTTATATAACTTTGAAGTTGAAATAATTAGCTAACCTTTGGAGTTTGAAAAGAAATATTTTATTTGAAGATATATTTATAGTACCACAATAATATTTAATACTGAGCAATTTTTAATGCAAAATATTTAACTATAAAATAAGATGTTTGAATTTTCTACACTCTGCTTCGAATAGAAGTAATTGAAGAAGAGATAAAACTTAGGACACACATATAGACTAGAGCTATTCTTTTTGTTTCTTTCCATTTTTACTCCTTACTTTAAAGGCAAAATTGGGTCAGAGTCATAATTTCCCTTGCAAATAAAAAAACATCTTTTGAAATATCAAATGAGTGGAGGTAGAATGCTGATTCAAAAATTAGATATTCTTAAAATCATTTAGTAAGCTGACTATTTAAAAATAGACTTATAATTTAGTTTTCTGCCTGTGTACACATACTAGTGTTTATGTGAGATTTCAACATCCCTTTCTCTTATCCTATATATTTGGCAAATCCTAAAACAATATCCTATAAAGACTTTGTGTATTTCCAAATACCAGCAGGTAACCAAGGAACAAAATCATGCTACTGCCACCAAAAGTGGTAGGAGAAAAGAACATCAGATTTTTTAAAAGGCACAGGCAGTGTGTCTTACTTTAGTGTGCTATAGGATTATGGCTGTCAATTCAAGACCTACCTTAAACAGGCTTTACAGCCAAACCTTTGCCACATAACTTCATAGCTTTCCCACTAAAGGTGGAGTATATTTATCTGCCTCACTGATGTCCGGATTGATGTGACATCCTTGGTCAATGGAATGTGGGAGAAATGAGAACATGCAAGTTCCAGGCAGAGGTGGCAAAAGATATGAAGTAATTCTACTTATCTCATTTACTCCAGTGGTTCACCATGCAAAGAACAAATCTCACCATAGCTGATGGTCCACAAAGAGTAGAAATGCATATGGAGCAGACATGACCAACCTCAGCATGGACACGAGCTTATCAGCATCCCAAGCAGGGTTATTTCTGCTGACCCCCAGACCCAGGACTAAGAAAAATGAGAGTCATTATTATAAATTACTGAGTTTGAGGAGTTTTAGGATTTTTTTTATTATAATGAGCATCATTGCAGCAATAGCTGACTAATTAAGGTGGTATATTATTTCTTACTATATTAAGAAAGCAAGCAGCAAAGGGAATACTTCTCAATAGCTAATTTAATGATACAGGCTGAGTATCTCTTATCTGATTATTTGGGATCAGAAGTGTTTTGTATTTCAGATTTTTTTTGGCCTGTGGAATATTTTCATACACATAATGAGATATCTTGGGGCTATGACCCAAGTCTAAACACAAAATTAGTCTATGAATGATATATACCTTATATACAGAGCCTAAAGGTAGTTTTATACAATATTTTTTGTGCACATGAATTTTGCCTGCGACCTATCACATGAAATCAGGTTTGGAATTTTCCATTTGTGGCATCATGCCAACTCTCAGAAAGTTTGAATTTTGGAGCATTTTAGATTTGTGATTTTCATATTAGGGATGTTCAACCTGATAATAATGTAAGAGAAACCTAGCATTTTAATAATGGAAATTATTGAGCCGGGCGTGGTGGCGCACGCTTGTAATCCCAGTACTTTGGGAGGCGGAGACTGGAGGATCTGGGTTCGCGGCCAGCCTTAGCTCTCTCGCTCTCTCTCCCTGTCTTTCTCTCTCTCTACTTAGTGAGGCCCTCCGCAACTTCGTGAGACCCGGTTTCAAAATAAAGTATAAAAAATAGGGCCGGGGGTATAGCGCGGAGGTAGAACGCCCCTGCGTTCAATCCCCGGTACCGCAAAAAAAAAAATAATGGAAATTATGGTATATATTTTTAGGTCCCAATGAAAGATTTCCATAAACAAACCAAAGTAATAGGCATGGAGACAGGGTAGATTGCAATCCCCATTTGAGTTTAAAACAAAGGCTTGGGTTATAGACTCTTTTTTTTTCCTTTTTCTTTTTGTGGTATCAGGGATTGAATCCAGGGGCATTCTACCACCAAGCTACACCACCAGCCCTTTTTATTTTTTGTTTTGAAACGGTCTCACTAGCTTGCTGAGTCTCACTACGTTTCTGAGACTGGCCTCAAACCTGTAATCCTCCTGTCTCAGCCTCCCAATTACTGGGATTACAGGTGTACCCCAAATATGTGAGGCTAGTTGAGTAACTGTCATTAGGATATATAGTTATAATGACACTTTATCATAGGTATAAATATATAGGAAAAAGATATTGTATACAGGGTTCAGTACTATCCATGGTTTCAGGGTTTTAGGTACCCACAGGGAGTCTTGGAACAAAATCCATACAGAGAAGAGGAAACAATCCTACACACATTAGAGTGATGAGACACAGCACAATGGTGGTGTGCAAGTCTGGAAACAGCAGAATCTCATGCCTCAATGCTGATAATGAGGCAGGCTGTGATTATTCCAGCAAGGAAGTAATCTGCTGCTAACAGATCATATTTTACTAGGTATTAGAAGGAGAGCCCACAGAAAGAATCAATAAGAAAAAGAAAAAAATGCAGAAAGGTATAGTGGCATATGCTTGTAATCCCAATACTTAGAAGGCTGAGACAGGGGGATCACAGTTTGGGGCCAGCAGTCTATGGAAACTTAGCGAGAACCTGTTTCAAAACAAAACAAAACAAAAACATAAATAAATAAAATAGGGCTGGGGTTGTAGTTCAAAAGTAGAATGCCCCTGGGCTCAATATCAAGTACCATAAAAAAGTAAAAACAA
>PVJS01035732.1:0-20830 GCA_004027185.1 Glis glis | reverse complement strand
TGGAAACCAAACCAAATAGGTATGCAAACCTTTCCCCCTTCCTTTTGTATATATAAAATGTAACATTAGAAATTATTATGGAGTTTGTAATTTCTTTTTTTTTTTGCAGTACCGGGGATTGAACCCAGGGGCATTCTAACTCCGTGCTACACTCCCGGCCCTATTTTTTATACTTTATTTTGAAACTGGGTCTCACGAAGTTGCGGAGGGCCTCACTAGGTAGAGAGAGAGAGACAGAGAGAGAGAGAGAGTGAGCTGAGGCTGGCCGTGAACTCGAATCCTCTGGTCTCAGCCTCCCAAAGTACTGGGATTACAAGCGTGCGCCACCACGCCCGGCGGAGTTTGTAATTTCTAATGTAAGGTTTTATACATACATATGTATATACATCTGGTGATTTAGAATGAAATGAATGTTTGTGAATCTACCACCAACTTACAATATTTACAGTGCTCTGTGTTTCATAGAAATCCAACTCTATGATATCTGCTGCCCCTCAACCTCCCAGGGAGGTTTGTATTTCATTCCTGTTTGTTTCTGTAAAAACAGAAGCAGCCTTTCTTTTGGTTTTGTTAGTTTGGTAGCCTTGTAAACATGGCAGGATAAAGTATATAGTCTTCTTGCCTTTTTTCACTGAATATTTTGTTTCTAAATTCATCAAACGAATATTATGTATTGCTGGAATCTGTTCATTTTTTACTGCACTTTAATATTTCATTACTTGAATAAATCACATTTGCTTATCTAGTTTTTCTCTTGATAGGTATTTACATTGTTCTAGGTTTTTGCTATTAGATCAATGCTTTTCTGAACATGCTTGTGTGTGTGTGCTTCCTGGTACAGGGATAGCTTTCCCTTGGGGCATATTGAGAGTAGAATTGCTGAGTCATAGGGTGGATTCATAGTCAACTTAAGGATTCCAATTTCTTTTGAAAATGGTCGAAATCAATTTAAACACCCATCCACATCTACAGTGTATGAGGGTTCCTGTTGCTCCACATATTTCCTCACACTTGTATATTTAGATTTCTTAATTTGTTGTCATCTGGAGAATGTTCATGTTATCCTATTTTGTACTCTCCAAGTTAGGATGAGCTTGAGTACTTTTTGATGTGTTTATTCAACATAGTGTTTCTTTTTGTGGGAAATCTGCCTCTTTTGTCTATTTCTCTTTGGGGTTGTTATCGCTTGTTGACTTAATAGAAGTTGTTGAAATGATACAATACTATTCCTGTGTCAATTTTATGTTGCCAGTGTATTTTCCCAGATTATGTAGGCCATCTTTTCTTTTAGTATCCTTTGATAAATGGAAGTTTTAAATTTTGATGAATTAAAATTATTATATTTTATTTAACTGTTGAGACTTTTACATTTTGTTTGAAGTTCTTTCTTCTGAAGGATCATAAATATATCCTTTTCTTTTTTATTCTAAGTTTACAGTGACCTATTATATTTTACCTTTTAATCCACCTGGGATTACTTTTGTGTGCAGCATGAGGTAGGGATCCAGGTTCATTTTGTTTTCCACTTGGCTAACCAAATACCTCTAACCAGTGATCTATACTGCCATCAATACCATATAGCACATTTGTCATATATCAAACACACAGTTCTGTTTCTAGACTCAGATTCCATTGACAAGAGCTTTACATTTCATATATACTCAGTGTTTATAACTCTGCTTTATTTTCTGAAAAAAAAATAGTTTAAATTAATTTTGTAGGAAAAGGCCATGGGTTTAATTTCACACATTTTCTCTTCTATCTCCTTTGCATCGGTATATACATTTGCCCTCTCCATTGTCTGAGCTGCATGAAGGTCCACTGAATTATGATGGAGAAGAAGAATGGACACGCCCAGTTTTCAGGTACACACTCAGGGCAGCAAAACCGAATACAGAAATTCTTACATGCCCACTAGCCAGGACAAAGAGGGAAATGCCCTCCGCAGTGTACCTTTGATGAACTGCTATGTAGGCCCTGGCCGTATGTGTAAGTATATTGCTGACAAAAATCTCTTACAGATACATAGAGACCTGATCATAAATTATCATTTTATTCCATCTGCCATTAGTTGAAAAACCTACTAAACCCATTTTTTTCAGCTCTGAAAATCTACCACCTGGATAAGTGGTTTTACACTGTTTCTATATGCGGCATTTAACATTTTCTTAGATTTCCCCCCTCTCTATTTCAGTATCTTTCCTGTATTTAGAGTGAAAGCTACTCCCGAATTTTCCATATCTCTAGCTATAAAAAAGTGATTATATCATGTTATGTCTCCCTCTATTTTTTCTGAATTAGAAATGAAATGAAATCCTGAGTTGTTGCTAATGAATAATTTTGAGTCTGTTCTGTCTTAATGTGACAGTAGAATAGGGAAATGCTTATGTAAACAATTTTTTACACTTTAAAAATGTCTCTCAGTGAACTCAAAGAAAAAAGTAATTAACAACGTATGTCACTGTTTTCAATAGCAGTATTTAAAATATTGTAATAATATGCCTACTCTGTTCTGAAAGTGAACCAAAAGGGTTACATTAGAAGAGATCGTCTCTCTTTTTTCCTTCTCTTTTCCTCTCCCTTTTCTCTTTCCTGTCTGTATTTTACCCTTTCTCTTCTCTCTTAAATATTTATAAGCTAGTGTCCTTTCACAGAAATCCTGAGAATACTTTACCTTGAGCTTTTCATCAGGTCTTTATTGACTTAGTGACCCCTTCAGTGGGCTTTCTAATTGTATGTGAAATAAATTTTCCCCAAATGCTGTGGATTTTGCAGTAAAGGGCATTGCACCTGGAGCCAAGAAACTCAGGATAGCTAACATTGTTATTTTAAACCTCTTTTCAGAATGGTCCATAGCAAGTCCTGAAAAACATTTTATGGTCCATTGAGGAGAGACACAGAAGGGTGACTGAAGAAGTATACTGCTCCCACTGCCTGTCCCTGCCAACATCCCCAAATGGGATTGTTTGCATCAGTGTAACTGCTATTTGGAAGGGGAAACAGGTTCATAGAGAATCTCTAAATAATTGCAGGGTAAGAAGGGATTGTACAGTAAACTTTCCCCCACCACCCCTGCCAGTGCAATATATATATATATATATGTATATATGCATATACATACATACATATATGAAATTTTGTAGGTTCAAAGCAAAAGTGATTTTCTCCAGGAATTTTTTAAAGGATTTTTAGGACTTGCTCCCCCCTTTTTTTGTAGCTACAAACATAACTTGTCAATGGAGATAATGATACTCCAAGGGGCGTTTCTTTGAATTTTAATAGGCTGGAGCACATCTTATTAAAGTGAATTTATTTCTACAAACCATTGTGCATGTATTCCTGTAGGTTCTGCCATCCCCAAGTGGGTTACCTACTTCCTGTACTCACTAGCAAGCCAGTCAGTGTGGTTGTAGTTAGAATGCCATAAATCTGTAATATAATTAATTGCATATCCTTTCAAGCTAGCAGTGAAAGGGGTAACATTGGCCAGGATTTTGATGTTTGGCCATATTCTAAAATCAACATGATGGTATACGACACTGCTGAAAACATTAATTTAGAGGGTGGCTGAAAATATTGAACTCCAGCTAGTGAACCCAAACATTCTTCTTTTTTTCTACTCCTATATCAGAGAAGTCTGTGTAGTTAAAGCTTCATTCCAAATCTAATTCTCTATTTCAAATATATATGCACAAAGCCATATTTTTTTGTTTAGCAAGCTGAACACTGCTTCTTATAATATGAGCCTGCAAATCATAAGTGTGAGGCAGTTGGACCATTGTGCTCGATAAGGAGCATATTCCACTATAGCCAGTTTATTTTATTTGACTTTTATCTAGCCCTTGCTGGCAATATACTGGATTTTGTTTGATGCATTTTGCATAAGGGCTCTATTTGGTCCATAAATGTTTGCGTAATGAATTATTTGTCCTCTTTTAGATGACATTTAGTTACTTAAAACCTATAATGAGACATCAGGTGAATGGCACTGATTGGCATTGATGTATGGACTTGTTGAAATATTGCAGAGTTTCCTGAAGCGGCATAGAGGAAAATGGCTGTTCAGAGATTTGGGTCTCCTAACCATTGAAATTGTAATCACATAAACAGAACCACTTCTGCGGGTCCAAGGTGTCATCGTGAATTTTCTGGCTAATCCATCCATTCACCTCAATGGTCCAGAACTTGTGCTTCATGTCACTCTTTGCCTTTGTTCTGCACTTTGATCTTTCAAGATGTCTGTCAGAAGAAAAGTGTTTATATTGAATTATGTGTGGCGAGGGGTAGGGAGCATACTTCAGAAGCTTCGCATGAAATTCGCTAAACAAACCCTTCCAGTTGTGCTGCGGCAATGATGGAGATATGGATTTCACTTAAACAATATGTAGGTGTATGTTTTTCCCTTTGAAAATAACTTTAATGTGGGTGTTTAGGTACAGGAGAATTTTTTTCTTTCTGTAGTATTCATCTATCACCCTTATTGTTAACTTTTAGAATATTCATAGTAAGTTAATAATTTTTAAATCAAAATTTCCTCCTAAAATCCTGACTAAAGGAGTTAACTGAATGAATGCTTCTGATGAAGTATCTTTTGTGTGCATATTAATCTCACTGGTTCTAGTGTTCTAGTATAAGACAGTGAGTCTATTTTGGTATCTATTATGTCTATTATAATACATATATTAGAACACACTAGGAATTCTGCAATAAGACCAAAAACAAGTGATAGGAACTAATTATACTGAACATACTATACAGATAAAATAGTGGAAAAATGGGTGAATTACTAATTGCTGCATTCTGTCACAGCTAGACATTCTCTCATTTCTCATATCTTTTGAAATGGTCTAAGAACTCTGAATCAGTTTCTACTGATATGATATTATGCGCAAGAAAATATAGATTGGTCCATGTTCCAGACTGATTTACCTTGTAATGGGCAAAAGCAGAATCTTGTGATATTGGTCATATCTTTCTTCAGTCTGGAGATTGAAGTAATTAATGGTGTTCTCTGTTGCTGTATTCTGAGCTTCTTGAGGGAAAGGCAGATCCTATGTCAACTTTGGGACCCTTTGGGTTGAAACTGAATTGTAACCTGCAGTGACAGTGGTGATCTTCTTGAACCAGCTCTTTTTTCACTACCATTGAGGCGTTCATGGAGTCTGCATGAGCCCAGCCAGTCCAATAAGGCAACTCATGCTCAGCCAATTCTGATGTGGGATTTGATGAAGCCCAGGGATAAGTCATTCTTCAAGTTTCCCAGGTGATCCCAATGAGTAGGCAGCGTTGAAAGCCACTGGGCTAGGGAGATTGAGCACAGTGGATGCAGTTGTGGGAATCTCAACTTTCCAGGTAGAATGAAATAGATGGATTCAGATGAATCATGTAGAGTGGGAGCCTTCTCTGCTGCTCTTCAGAGGACTTCTCCATCCTGAGAACTAGCACAGGCATGGCAGAGCAATGGCTGAACCACAGCAGAAAGCTTGTGAGGTAGAGTAGGCTGTGTTCCAGGTCTGGATTTCCTCTTAGCTCAAGATGATCTCAGATGTTGAATAAAGTTTTTGATCCTTCACAGGTGTTTTTTGTTTTGTTTTGTATTGTTTTGTTTGTTTTGTTATTTTGTACTGAGGATTGAACCCAGGAGCATTGTGCCTCTGAGCTGCACCCCTGGACCATTTCTTTTTAAACAGGGTCTTGCTAAGTTGCTAAGGCTGGCCTCGTACCTGCGTTCCACCTGTTTCAGCCTCCCAAGTACTGGGATAGTAGGTGTGCACCGCCACTCCCAGCTCTTCACAGGTTTTGACTTGGTTAGTACAGATACCTCTTCCTATTCCTAGGACCATTTTGAAAGAACTGTAGAAGGGACAATGCTATACTATTTCCTGCAACATTTTCAACAGGAGATCAATCTGGGCCAAGAGCAGATCTAGCCTGGTCAATGATCTACCAGGGCTGGCAGAAAAAAAGCTTTCGTAAGCAGCTTCTGGTAAACTTGGTTGTGTTTAATGGTGCAGGTGGTCATAATGGCAGTGCTATGATAGTTGCTAGCTGTTATAAATGAAGAAGGACAAGGAATTTTGCACAGGCAAGCAATAGCAAAGAAATCACATAACTGATTTCTCTATCCATAGAAGATGGTTTGAACAAATCAGAAATTATGTATTTAGAAATTACACATTTATATAAGCATTTGTCTAATACTGGTTGAATAAGTTGGAGTCAAAAGACTTGGGTTTATTATTTGCAATTGTAGTACTTTCTAGCTGAGCACAAATGAGCATGTTACTTTTTGTATGAAAAAGTGGGCATGTTTGTTCATGTATTTAATTTCAAGTTGTTATTTATGTAAAGTCCATATGGTTTCAGAAAAGTTTTAATGAGGACCTATGGTATATTTTATATAAAAAGATAGCTTAAATATGTCTTTGTGCCTCTTTTGCTCATCTGTAAGAGGGAGGATAGTAACAGTGCCCACCTTCTGGGGTTATTATGATAGAAAAGTATGTATATTTGGAAAGCCTTAACAATGATATTAACAACTATTCTGTTGAGTTTTGAGTCCAAGTAACTCTGAAATCCTGTTTAACTTTCTTTTGTTTGAATATTGAAGTCACTTTTCTGCTAATGGTATTTCATAGTAGATTAGAGATTCCATTGCAGGAAATAAGGTGTAAATGCCACATTTGCAATGCTACTTCCCTTGATGTCCAGGTGAAACTGGATGAGCTTTGAAAGGAATACCCCAAAACCTGAACTCTTGAGGTAACCTTTCTTTGTTAATCACTGACATTTTTTAGTTTACCTTGAAATTTCATTTGATTTGGAAAAATTGATGTATTTTTCTGGCATTTAAGGCATGCTAATTTTTAAAGAGAAATAGTAGACTTATACTTGTGACTCAATTTTTTTTATAATTGACACTTTATACTTTTGGAAATATGAAAAGCTCTATAATTAGATATTTAACCTGAGTACTTCTAAAAATAATGTAGGGGACATTAATTTATTGACTCTGTAAACATTTTTAGAATATGGTATTGATAAAAATCAATTATGAAGAACAGAATGGAATTAAAATATGACTAGTTCTCTATCAGATGTATTTATTTTATTTGAATGAACGTTTGTTATTCGTTAAACCATACCATATATATATATACACACACACACACACACACACATGCATTTAGTGTGTCTCACACACATGTATGGTTTAGTGGAGAGATATGCATGTACATGTGTCTCCTCTGCTCTGCCTTCTATAGCATATGTAGTTGAGGCAGAAGTGTTCCAGGAAAAGAAGATAAGTCAAACAGGATTACCTGGTTTGAGTTTTATTTTCCCCTATTTATTAGCTGTGTAACCTCGAACAGGTCAACCTCTTAGAGATGTATTTTCCTCTTCTGTGGATATGAAGTAGATAAAACCTACTTCATAAGGCAGTGTGGGAGAATAAATCAGATAATTGATGTAATGTACTTGGTATATGACAGGTGCTTGATAAGTTGTCCTTTGCGTTTCTGCTTGGCTGGGCCATGACACAGTGGTCCTGATGGTACTTTGCCCCTTGGTCGCTGGCTGGGGAGTGGGTTTTACATGCAGCCTGCTCTTCTTTTAATCATCTCCAACCTTGGCATCGAATCCCATTCGCCTTAGCCTGAGCATCCTCTTAGAGCCCTGAGGTCAGAATCTGAAGTCCAGGCCTGAATCCTGGCTGGCCCTGATGATGTCACCTAACAACATGTTATCCATTTCCTCAGCTATACAAAAGGCATTAGCTTCTGTCCTCTAATGCTAGTCCTGCTGTCATTTTTTGAAGATGAAATCAAATCAAATCTTGGGGAAGAATAATAATAGAATTAATGTATTATGCCAATTCCTAATAGTTCTTTGGATGTAGAATAGGAAAGATTAAAAAAAATTGAGTAGTGACATTGAGTGTTATTGTTTAGTTAGGTAGGTGGTTTTAAGAAAGGGGCCAGGAAAGCTTTCTGACTCTTCTGGACCAGAGCTGAGTGTTTGAAGAGCGAGGGAGGAGGTGGTCTAAGAAGTAAGGCCCTGGAGGGCATGGGAATGTGGGAGGCCACTGTGACCGGCAACGATTAGAGCATGACATTGATGTTGCTTGGGCCCTTAAACACCGTGTGAAGAGAATGGGTACTATGCTCACTTATAAAATTTATCAAAATAAAATCAGTCTAGAATCAGAATGATTTGAAATAAGATTTTAAATTATACATTTAAGATAGTTTTGTATCCAAGACATAAATATTAAAAAATTACTAAATTTTTCCTGGTGCCATAATTTTGATTCTGTGGGATGGATGCATAGTTTTTCATGATTCATATGTAGACTGCTTTGATTCATCATTTTTGATATATTGGGATTGCTGCCACCCTAAATTAATGTATATTTCCATTTTTGTTGAATTATTGAATTAGTTATTGTATATTTCTATTGCTTTGTGAGTCTGGAATTCATTTTGTGTGTCTGTATGTATGGTGGTAGGGATTGAACCCAGGGGTGCTCTACCTCTGAGCTACACCCCCAGCCTTTTTAAATTTTTTTATTGTAAAACAGGATCTTGTTAAAGTTGCTGATGCTAAGGGTCTCACTAAATTGCCGAGGCTGGCCTTGAAACTGCAATCCTTCTGTCTCAGCTTCTTAAATACTGGGATTATAGGCATGCATCACCATGATTGACTGAGCCTAGCATTCATGAAATAATTCTGGCACCATATTGATTCTGGCTTCTTTCTATTAACCATACGACTGATGTGGTGCTCTTTTCCCTTTGCTTGAATTAAGAAAAAGATAGCAGACTCTGTGTCTAAGATCCAATTAACTGTAATCTGGAAACTATAGATTAACACTTGGTTCATCTCTAACCTAGAACTTGTACTTTACAGTTACTGTAATTCATCAATAATCATATGCTTTTTCCACTAAACAACAACATTGGTGTCTTAGCTCAGGCTGCTATCATAATAAGATACCATAAGCCAGATGGCTTATTAGCAACAGAAATTTATTTCCCACAGTTTTGGAGGCTGGACATCTGAGGTCGGGGTGCCAGCATGTTTGAGTTTTGGGGAGGACTTACTTCCTGATTCAAAGATGGCTACCTTTTCACATCCTCATACGATCCCATTGGAGGTTAGGATTTCAACGTATGAGTTTGGGCATTCTGTTTAGGCATTCTCTAGTCTTCCTGTAAGTCAGGCGGACTGTGTAGGTACATGTCGAACAGCTATCCTAGTCTACTGTGTCCTTTCCTCCAGAGATAATAATAATGTGATGATGGTTCCTTAAGGATGTGATTATATTTAAGCATTTAAAAAATCTACAGTTACTCAAACGAAGATAGGGATTTTTAAAATTATTTTTCCTTTTGATCTTCAGATTTAGAGACTTGATCCGTTACATGGACAAAGGGACATGGAAGTGGTTCAATTTTACACCTTGAAAAATACTTAACTTTCATTTCAGAAAACCAAAAGGAGGTCTCAGATTCCTCAGTAGGTGGAACAAAACTAGTAAATCTGGAGACTTGGAAACAGATGATATTTTAAATGATTAGTCAGCAAAATGAAGTGCTCGGAGGGTTTTGAGATAGCAAAAAACGCAGGCATAATAGAGAGGCAGAATAGCTTGGTAGGTGCCGCTCTGTCTAGTTAACCCCAAGCTGATGGTACCCAGGGATCAGCAAACATGACTAGATGATTTGGTACAGATCTAGGAAAACGTAAGAGAGTAAAGTAACTGCCAGGTGACAAGTGGAAGGAGTTTCAACTGTATAAATGTTAAAGCAAATAGAAATTTTCTTTCAGCATCAGCAAATACCAGAGCTCAGTTTCTAAGAGTAAATCACTTAATGTGTATTTGTATATCTATTTTTATGTTTGCATATATATTATATTTAATAAACCATGTACTTATATTTATGTTTATGTTCATGCTTAGAAAGTACATTTATTTGTTGATCATATTAAAATATAGATTTTTCTTAATAATGCCAGATAAAAATATCTGAGAATGGGTTAAATCCACATGAAGAATAATTAGGGGGAAAGAGCCTAACCACCTAAAGTCAAATTTTAGCAATATAATTTTTTTCTGCTTACCAGAGTAAAATGAAATTATACACAGATACATGCATACACACACCTAACTATATATATTTATTTATTTATGCATATGTATTTATATGCATATAAATATGTTTATGGATAGGCAGTCTCTATTTTAGAGTAAACGTGAATTTTATAAAAACATAGCCCATACCAAAGCAAAACAAAATACCTTCCCTTCAATATGTCTGAGCAATTGAAGTGATAAGCAGATAGCAAAAGAAGCTTGTTTTTATTAAATGACATCTGTATTGCTTTTAGTAGAACTAAATATGGAAATCCTTCTCTTAATTTGATTTTATCTAAACCTCTAATTTGTTATTTCATCTGTGGGCTCATCAGTTTTATTCAAATACCTACCTAAATGAAGCCAAAGTTTGTTTTTTGAAATATTTATATCTAAAAGTCATTATTTTTATAACACATAGAATCTATTTTTAGTCAAGGTGTCGTTATTGAAATTTATAATGTTATGACTCATAAATGATTTCTTTCTTGAGTTATTCTTTTGAAAGTCCACTACCAAACTAATAATTTGGTTGTGTGAATAATAGAAAACAAACATAAGAGAATAAATACAAAATCTACATTGTTGTTAGTATATCATTAGTTTATATTGGTTTTTAGATAAGTATAAATTAAGTCTGTGACCACAGTATCTTATGTTATTGGTCACTATCTGGTTTCTAGTATTTTTATCAGTAGACAACTAAATTCATCCAGTATAGCCATGTATGGTGGTTTATGCCTGTAATCCTAGTACTTGGGAGGCTGAGACAGGAGGATCGTGGGTTTGTGGTCAGCCTCAGCAACTTGGCAAGACCTTGTTTCAAAATAAAAAAGGCTAGGGGTGTAGGTCAGAGGTAGAATGCCCCTGGTTTCAATTCCCAGTACCAAAAAATAAAAAATAAATAATAAATTTGCCCAGTACAACAAATAGGCCAGCAATTCACGTATATAGGGACACAAACTGTTCTGTCTTGCAAGGAGAAACCTGTTTATTTTGTGAGCATCTTCTTGGGTAAATCAATATTTTTTCATAGATCTGTGAACACATTGCACTATTCTGCCTTTGAATGGCTTCTTGTCCTATATCAGAAATTGAACTGAGGTAAGGAATCGGGTAGCCTACCAGTTATGCTATATTGACTCACATCTAGCTTCACCAGCAGTTCAATAAGAGTGTCCTTAAGTATGTATTCCTTTTCTCTCTTAGATTCAGAACCAATTACAAGGGCACTGAAATTTTTCCCCCAATGTTTGTTTTATTATTTTACTCCAAAGATTGCTGTCTTTCTTCATTATAGGGTTGTTTTTCTAGGGCTAACAGCAAATTCTTGGTAAATAATGATAAGGTGTCTATTTCTAGACCTTAATCTGTGGTTTCTGAAACAGACCTAAGAGATCTCTGTTCCACATTGACTGTAGAATTCCTGATGGATCAGTTTGAGTTTCTGGAACATCCTTGGATTTGGTCTTGCATCTGACTCCTTTCCAAGAAAACCGCCAAGTGGAAGCAAAATCCCTCATTCTTCTTTCCACCTGGAGGAGCAACTCATTTTACACTTGCTTTAAAACCAATAGTATTTGGTGTCCAAGTGAGATGGGAATGAATACAAATATGTCAAATTTCTTCTTTTTATTTGCGATATTGGGGATTGAACCCAGGGGCATTCTACCTCCAAGCTATACCCCCAGCCCTATTTTTTATTCTTTATTTTGAAACAGGTTCTCACTAATTTGCAGAGGGCCTCACTAAGTAGCTGAGGCTGGCTGCGAACCTGTGATCCTCCTGTCTCAGCCTCCCAAGTACTGGGGTTATAAGCGTGTACCACCATGCCTGTCTTCAAATGTGTCACATTTCTATGTTAAAAGGCAGAGGCTCTCAGATTAGGTTAAAAAAATTAGCTGTTTCCAAAAGGCACACAACAAAATGACACAGCAAGGTTAAAATCAAATAATGGGTTAAAAATATCTTAACTGATACATAGTCAATAGGGAAAATGATATAACAACTCACACAATTTAATACAAAAAACATTAAGTGAGAAAAATGGGCTTATTTTAAATAATTTAGACTAACATCCACAGTGAAAAGTATCCCATCCACAGTTGGGATACTTTATAAATTCTTTTGGTATTGGGGATTGAACCTAGGGGAATTCTACCTCCGAGCTACATCCCCAGACCACTTTTAAGTTTTTATTTTGAAACAGGGTTTTACTAAGTTGCCAAGGCTGGCCTCAAACCTATGAACCAACTTCCCAAATACTGGGATTACAGGTGTGCACCACCTCACCCAGCTGGTTATACTTTATATACCAAAAACCAAACAAAGAAAATAGCACCAAATTGAGTAGCATTGATAGAATTGTATTATTGCAGTTTAGCAATTCAAGTAAGCCAGGAAGAGATCAAAACATTACTTCCTATACATTCACCATAATATTCGCCATGGGTACTTGATTAAACACAAGAGGTTGGTTGCACACGGAGGAAGGATGCGACAGTCACTGAGTGGCTGGCTTTCCCTTTGCCCCGAACGCAGCTGCTCTTGACTCTCCTTGCACAGATACAGTCCAGGTATGGGGTACTCTCCCTTGCAGAGTTGAAAGGGAGGCAGAATAGTTGCTATGTAGGAAGGAATCTATTTTATATGGGCTTTCATCACCATTTTGGGAAACCCAAAGTAACATTGTGTAGGCTTCCTTAAACTGATTTTTTAAAACATCCTTTAAACAAGTTCCTCCTTTGCCAAACTGCATTATAATCTGGGAGAAAAGAGCCGTTATGTTAGTGTCCTAGGGTTCCTAAAGTGTCTTTTCTTCCAACATTCTGGAGTTCTAGAAAGCCGTCTCTTCATATATGTAAAGTGAAACTTTTGAAAAACAAGGTTAATTGTATTAGAAACATAGTTTTTTTAGGTCTTTGATAAATGGTTTAGGAAAATTTTGGAGGATGTAGTTAATATGGTTAAATAAATATATCAAACTATAAAGAGTACAGTTTACAGTATCTGACCACAAAGCAATACGGTATAAATTAATAATGAAGCTTTTAAATAAGGAAATTACTAGAGACATAAAAAGAAAACCACTTTTCTAAATATTTGGATGAAAATGAAACTAAAACTGTAATTACTGATAATTAAGAAAGTGGTGACAGTGATGGAATAAAGTATAATATGTGGCTTATGACAAAATTATAATTAACAGGCAAATTTCAGACCTAAGCTTTTTTTAAGAAAGAGAGAAAATGAACTGTGCACTCAATACTCAAGTTTAGAGCTGTGGGTGTGCATGTCTCAGTCACTCTGAATTTCATTATGATGTGAGACTATAATGCACCAATAAAAACATATTAAAATATTGAGAGAAAAATTTAACAGAGTAGACAAATAGGTTGAAGAGTATGTTTTAGGAAAATACATGCTGAAATAAAGGTCATCTGTAAGGATTTGGTGGTACATTTAACATTAGAAAATGGTTTACTGTTTTACATATTTTTTGTTGCTTGTTTCATATTTTTCACCTCAGGTATATAGATTTTTGGGTAGTCTATGAAAGGCTTTAATGCCAATGGACTTCTGAGATTAAATACAAAATTGTGTGTGAATAACATTCTTCTGAATAGTGTCAATTTTAGCATCTTAAGGTGGTCTGAACTCCACCTCCCCAAACTGTCCTAAAATCCAGTTATTATTTTCACCAAAACATAAAATTATCTTGGTAGACCAAAGTTGAAGTCAACATGGTGATCTTTTCGGAAATCTCAAAAGTAAAGTCTGTGTTCATTCTGTATTAGGATAAAACAAAGTAAAAAAAGAAACAAAAACAGTTATGGAAAGCACTTTGATAGTTGCAACAAGTTATTCCCAAACCAACAGTTAAATATCAATCATATATAATGATAGCTACCATTGAACTTCTCATTAAAAAAAAAAAGAAACAAGGAAAAATGTCCACCTCTACCATGGTAGTCTTGAGCTTCTAGCGCTTCTAGTGAATGTATTGTCAGGAAACAGAACTTTGAGATATAACTCTTAGAAATATGAAGAAGACATCGCCATTGTTCTGGGAAGATTTCAACTCAAAAAGCAGTAATTAATCAATTATTTATCACACATCTACCATGTGGCAAGCCCTGTTCTACACACTAAGGACCATGTGTACACAGCACAGGCGAGGCCCTACTCCCATGGAGTTGTCCTTGAGAGGGGACGTGGGGGAAGACAACCAATAAGGAAACAAATGAATGAAAAGATTTCAGATAGCAATCTAAGGATTTCAGACATGATGTCATTGTCTACCTAGGAACTCAAAGTGTGTCAGCAGAAAAATTACTAGAAATGACATGAAGGAATAGTAAGATGGAAGGATGTGCAATTCAAATAAAAGTAATAGTTCTTAAATAATCATTTAGAAAAGGTAATAGACAAATATCTCCATGATGGCAACAAAGAACAACACATTGGAACAAACTTAACAAAAAATGTTTTGGGCATATAATGAAAAAATAATGAGTATGTATGTATATGTATGTATGTAAATGTATGAATACACATACACACATATTTTTTTCTTTTTTAAATTGAGAGATTATCTGACTGAATGGAGCAACTTATTTTCTGGCTTGAAAGGACTCATTATTGTAAAGATGGCATTTCTTAATATTTTTAAAATAAATTTTCTATTATAAAGTCACCCTGACAAAATTGTTTAAGAAACTTGTAAAGCAAATGTAACATTCACTTGGAATAATGAACACTATATAAATAAAAATAAATTTGATTTATTTAGTAAATAAATCATAAATAATTTGATTAATAAAAGAAATAATAGGGCACTTGAGCTATAAGATACTAAATTTATATCATAAGGCTTCAATGGAATTGAGCTAGAAAAGCTAAAACTAATCAAGTAAATGGGACCTTTGTGGCACATTTACCATCTTTTCTTATCTTGTCACCATGGCAGATGTTCACTGCTAAATGATGTTGACACACTTCCCTGCTGGGTCTAGACATAGCCTCAGCATACTCCAGATAGACACTAATAGGCAATCAAAGCTGGCATGTGAGTTAAAGCATTTTGGCACTCTGTTCAGGTATACAATAAAAGTGGTATTTAAATAGTGAAGAAAGAAATGATTATTTCAGAAATGATCCAGGGAAAGCTGGCTCTTTGGAAAAAAAAAAAGGAGAGTAGTCCTTTACTTCACATTATACACTTAAATAAATTCCAGATGGATCAAAGGAAAAAAAGAAAGCAGGAAAGAACTTGAAGATAAGCTAGATATTTAACTAACATCAAAGTAAAGAAGGTCTTTTAGCATGAAGGCAAAGGAAGAAATCAATAAAAGAAAAGATTGAGAGATTAAATTACTACAACATTTTAAATTTGAATCTTAAAAATACTTGTTACATATCATACTGGCTTTGTTTTACACTACTTTATAAATTATTTGAAAATATGTATATACATAAGATATATACATACATATTAAATATATTAAATTGAGACATATTAAAATATTTTAGTCATTAAATATTTGGGGGTTTTTATTTTTTGCAATAAACATACTATTTTTAAAAGAGTATATATCAGGATTTTGAGGGGAAACATAGGAAACTAATATATTTTTAATATCTGATATTCAATATTTTTACATGTGTTATTTGTAAGTTTCCTTAACATCCTCTGGAAATATATAGTAACATTTTTCTTGTAAATGTCAGGCAGTTGAGGTTCAGTGAGATTAAATAGATGCCACATATTGTTCAGGTAGGAAGCAGCAGAGTTCTGATCAGAAGCCCATGGCTGCATAATCCCACAGGTCATTAGCCAGCATCACCATGGATCTCTGTCCTGCTTGATGTCAGAATTGGAGAAGAAGGGAAGGAGGGAGAGAGAGGGGGAGGGAGGGAGGGAGGGAGGGAGGGAGGGAGGAAGCAAGGAAGGAAGCAAGGAAGCAAGGAAGGAAGGAAGGAAGGAAGGAAGGAGTGAAGTTTAAATCTAGGCCTGATCTTTCATCAGCAGAAGATGGTTTATTTTCTTCTACTTTCTGTGCCTGCCCCCAATCCCATCCATATACCTCCCATCAAGTCCTTCAAGGAGGTGATAAAATCTCTGCATTCCTCTTATTAATGATGTTAGGCTTTTGGAGACCAAACATCAGAGTTGGATAAAAAGTGATCTCTTTCTGTTTACCTTTTGCAAATGTGGATCTATGCTGGGAGATAATCCTTCCATCCTTCTTTTTCTGGCCCACCAACTTGTAAAGCTTGTATTCAAATTCTTGTGGTTGCCAAGTGTTAACATTGAATAAAAAAGTTTACATCCTTATTATAGATATTCTGGAGTCCTTAATTCTATGTGTTAGAGGCACCTTGCTGTAAAAAGAAACACAGCGATGGAATCAAATGTATGCATTACAGCTCCAGGTAAGAAATAAGCACTTCTCAGATGCAGAAGTATTTTGAGACTGTTAATTATAGCAGATAGGTGTACATTCAATAGATCTTTCTCTTTTCAGCCAGCATGTGTGCTTCTTGAATCCCATCATTTTCCTTTAGGATAATAGCACCATAAGAAGTGAATAAATTTGTGTTAGTATGCTAGTGAATGTAGCCAGTTTTCAGTTTTGGTCTGGGATATGTTAGCTTACTAAAATAAGTTTGCATGCATTTTGGAAAGGTAGATCACTGTTAACATGGTATATTGTTCCCTGGCCTGAGTTTGGGGGTTTTCCCTGCTTCTGTTCACAGAAGAGTGTTACTTGAAAACATCTCACTAAATAAAATAAATTTCAAATTGACTAAAATAAGAGCCATAGTTATATGTAGGACTTTGTTCCTCTAAAGCTGTTTGCTAACAGTTTTCTTATAAGTTGGCTTTAAAAAATTCCTCTAAACAGCATGATCCTGAGCACTTTGTTGCACAAACACATCCAATTCCCTGAAGCCTCTGATCCCTCTATTTTTAAGCACAGGAGGCTGTTTGTAATATTGCATTCTCTAAGAGCTAGAAGGGAGAATTCCCAAGCACAGGGCCTGCTGGGCTGCTCCAGTGCAGGTAGTATTTACTTGCACTGAGCTCTTTTCCTCCTTCCAAATCTTCCAGGTAGTTTCTTCACTGCTTATCAAAAAAAGTCACACTCCATATAGCCCAAAGCTATCATTCAAGCTACTTTTATTATTTAATGTGCCCTTCCACTCAGCAAAATCATGTCACTTAATATTCAGACGATGCTACTTATCCATTTTCTGTTTGCTCGGATCATCATGCTTTTGGTGTCTTGATGTATCTGCCATCCATTGCTCTCTGGTGAAATCTGTCCTGCCTGAGTGGCTCAGCTTAGCTCATCTTTGCAGCTTTTACATATCCCCAAATCTGAGCTACATAGCTTAATGGCTTCTACTTCCCATATTATGTACCTTGTGTAGACTCTTTTATAAGTTTTCTTGCTGGCTCAACTATACCTGTGGCAGCCCCCCATGTGCACCCTGGGCATCTGCATCACATGTCTGCAGTTTTCTCAACTTTGTCTAGTTTTCATTCCCTTGGATAATTCTTCACTCCTTGCCCCACTTGGTTTTCTATTTTCTTTTTTTTTTTTTTGCGGTACCGGGGATTGAACGCAGGGGCGTTCTACCTCCGCGCTACGCCCCCGGCCCTGTTTTTTTATACTTTATTTTGAAACCGGGTCTCATGAAGTTGCGGAGGGCCTCACTAAGTAGAGAGGGAGAGAGAGACAGGGAGAGAGAGAAAGAGAGAGTGAGAGAGATAGGGAGAGAGAGAGAGAGAGAGAGAGAGAGAGTGCGAGCTGAGGCTGGCCGCGAACCCAGATCCTCCGGTCTCCGCCTCCCAAAGTACTGGGATTACAAGCGTGCGCCACCACGCCTGGCTTGGTTTCTATTTTCATTAACTCCAGTTTTACACCTTTAAATGGGGTCTTATCTTCAGTGAACATGCACTGAAAATCTCATTTTGTAATTTTTATTTTGCAGTGGCCTCTTCAGGATAAGTCTTTTGGCCTTATATAAGTCGCTTAATACCTTTTGTAGTCACAAGGTCTTGAGACAAACCCCAACTTGAGACTCAGGTCACTCTTACCTGGAACTTGCCCACTGGCCAGAGGAGGGGAATTAAACACTGACAAGAATATCACAGCTGTGGGTGGTGGTACATTCCTGTAATCCCCGTAATTGGGAAGTTGAAACAGGAGGATCATGGGTTCCAGGCCAGCCTTACCAACTTTGCGATGCCCTCAGCAACTTAGTGAGACCTTGTTTCAAAATAAATAATAAAATAGGACTGGGGGTGGAGTTCGGAGGTAGAATGCACCTGGGTTCAATCCCCAGTACTACAAAAAAAAAAAAAAAAGAATATCACACTTAACATTGCATTAATTGCATTATATCATTGTGTGAGGTGTTTTCCCAGTCCTCTTTGCAGCCCAGTTAGGTAGGGTAATAAAAGTGACCTATCATAATTAAGTTACAGCTGGAAAGGAGAGTGTTCAGTCTCTTTAGCTTCAAGCAGCTCTGTTCTCACTGCCCTCAGGGTAAAGATTCTCCTCTGCCTTCTTCAGTTTTTTCTAAGTTCCACTCATCAATTTTAGTCCTAGTGTCTTGGGATACACTGCATGGCCGAATCCATTCTCTATTTGGGAAGAAGTATCCCTCTGGGTCCATTCCCTTCAGCTTTCCTGCCATTTTCCTGCCCCCCTCCCCCAGTGCAGCAACTTTTAGGCAATTTTTTAGACTTATGCTCTCCTCTGCACCTCTCTCGCTCTTGGCCTTTCCTTTGTGTGTGTGTGTGTGTGTGTGTGTGTGTGTGTGTGTGTTTGTGTGTTACTGAGGATTGAACCCAGGGGCATTCTACCTGTGAGCTACACTCCTCAGTCCCTTTATCATTATTATTATTATTATTAATTATTATTATTATGTTAAATTTTGAAAGTGTCTCACTAGGTTGCTGAGCGTCTTGCTAAATTGCTGAGACTGGTCTCAAACCTTGTAGGTACAGGGATTACATGCATGCAGCACCATGCCCAGCTGTGCCTGGCCTTTCATGGACATTGTTAGTCTCATATCTGTCTAGCTCTGCTGGCAGAAAAGAAGTGTGAGTGTGAGCTTCTGAATTAAAAGAAGATCCAAAGAAAATATATCTCCTGCTCAAAAACAGTGCCCATCTCTCTATCTTGGCTTTAAACCGCTCCTTTTTAAAATAACTTTAACCTTTGCTCTGTTTCAGCATGGGCTAAATCAAGGGGGGGGGTCCTACCTTGACACATCTTTTTGTTCTTAACTATTCTGGCTCCATGTTTATATTGGTGCCCTGTGAGGAGTCTTGTGTATAAAAGGTGCTCAATTAAATGTTGGTTTTATAATCCTGCCCATTTTCTTAATTCCCACCTCTTATTCCCTCCTGTTACAGAATCTGAGTACAATTAAAGCTTTCTCCAAATCGCCTATGTTTTATTTCTCAGTCAGAAGCTTGAAAAGAATATTTTAAACAGTTGTCGTGTGGGCTTTTCCTGAAATGCCATGTCAGTCCAAAAGTGATACTCTGCTATTTTGACTACTCATAGAAAATGAGGAAGGAGGTAGGCTGAACAGAGAGAAATTCCAACCGAAATAGTACTCTTGCCAAGCCGGTGGTAGAGGAACATTGCTTATCTTTAGAATTTTAGAAATAACTAAGGCAACATGAACTTTTAAAATCGTTCCTTTCAGTGGCAAAATAAATGGTTAAACAATAGTAGTAGTTGGCATAAACTATTGAATAAAATATCTTCTGTTTTGATGTTTTTGATGCTAATTCCAGTAGTATAATGTGGTTATATGATTTGTTGGGGACCATGTGTTTGGGAGTAAAACAATAAATTATCTTATTATTTTAAAACTTTAACATTTTTATATGTCAAGTAGGTTATAAGGGACAAAATAATCTGTAGGAGGGGAAGAAGCTTTCCATTCACATTAGGTTTTAGTAAGCCAATGATTTTCTGTACTTTAAAGGGTTCTTGAAATTTTAGTTTTAAATTGGAGTGGTAATATTTTAAATTATACATAGGATATATGTAGATTCATCCTGTCTAGGAAAAAAATCTATTTCACTTAATCATATGGGTTTGTTTTAAAAAACAATATTAATATTCTGACTGAAAATACCCTGCTGCATTTGTGTGTATGGCTAAGGTAATAAAATAGTACTAAATTGTCCCTAGAGCATTATTTCATCCAAATATTGTTCCAAAATTAGTACTAGGACATTTTAAAAAATATTCTCAGTAGTCCTTGCTATGATCCTCTGGGAGATTCTCCTTCTCCATGATCCTCTATGAGCACAGCTGAGGGGGGCAGCGGGGAAGGTGCTCATCTTGGGGCCACATGGCTGCCAGAGCCCTCTTCCCATTAGTGAAGGTTTGGGGCCCTGGTGTTGTTTTGTTTAGCCTGTGAGACTGGAAGAACAATGAAGAATGAAGTATTTTTGAGATCCAGCATCAAATGCTGGTTGGAGATTCTGATCAGATAGTTTCCTTCTGTTACCATAGACTCCCGATTTCTTTACTGGTTCAGTTCCCTCAGATACTGAACAGGTTCTGATATATTGCTTCTGGTCAATTCTGTGGCCAGAAAACACATCCCAAGTTTTTCTAAACATAGTTTTTTTTTTTTTTTTTTTTTTTTTCG
>PVJS01035731.1:0-20835 GCA_004027185.1 Glis glis | reverse complement strand
AATATGTTCCCCACACTACTCACAATTTTAACTTCTGACCTATTTTTCCCTACCCCTTTCCATGTTCAGCCACACTAGATGCCTTGCCATCCATAATCATGCTAAATATACTCTTACAAATTTGGCACATATACACAATGCAGTTTTACTCATTCATACAAAAGAATGAAATTGTGTTATTTGTAGGAAAATAGATGGAACTTGAGAGTACTGTGTTAAGCAAAGTGAACTAGACTCAGAAAATCAAGGGTCATATGTTTTCTCCCATATGTGGAGGATAGAAAAACAGGAAAGAAAAGGGACTTCATGAAAATAGGAAGGAGCCCAGTATAAAGAGAGAAATGTGGAAAGAGAGAGATGTGGGGGAATGTAATAGAACAGTTTTATGCTGCGCGCACATACGTACATATCACGATGAATCCCACTATTACATGTAATTATAATGCAGCAATAAAAAACTTAAAAATAAATAAATGCACTCTTGCTTTAGGGCCTGTATACTGGCTATCCCTTTTCTTTGAAATGTTTACTCCTTCCTCAAGTAATCTTCTCATAGATGCCACCCTAGCTCCTTCTCATCCTTCAGGTCACAAATTAAATGTCACTGCCTTAAGGAGGTCTATTTACCTCTTTCTCCACTCTGTCCCATAATTCCCTTATTCCACTTTTATAGCACTTATTTTGTAAGTATATATGTTTGCACTTGGTTTCTTATTACCTGCTTTCTCAACTAAACTCTACAATTTATGAAGGCAGGGGCCACATTGGTTATAGTCACCAGATTCCTCTCTATTATTTATTAGCGATCCCAAACTTCCTTCATGCTCTGTTAGGTATTTATATTTCTACTTTTATAAATTGCCTGCCTACGCTTCACTTATTTCTTTCATTTGCAATGATCATTTATTTTTGTAAGAATACTTAATATAGTAACAATATCACATACATTACATGTCTTGTCTCATCTTTTGCTTTTAAACACAGAAAAACCTATGCATACCCTGAGTCCAGATGAATGGTCACTTACATTTTCTTTTTGTACTTTTAAGATATTTTGCCTTTAATCCATTGGCAATGTATTTTAGCGTGTGTCAAAAGACAGAGATCTAGTTTTATTTTCCCCCAAAGATAATGACTTGTCCTAAAACCACATAATCATTAACTTTTCCTTTCTTGAAATGCTAGCTTTTTCTAATATTAAACTTTTATATATACTCAGTGTTAGAGGCAGTAATCAAGATTTCAATGTTATTGTGATGGTATTAATCCAGGAGCATAGCAAATCCTGGCTCTCATTACTCATTCCTTCCCTTTGGATTGCTGACTAAGAAAACTATAAAGAATAGTAGCAAAATGAGAACCAAAGTTATCACTTATTTAACAGCTGAGTGGGTATCCACTAACCACTATTGCATAACTCTGATAACAGATGAATTAAAGAACAAAGCTTTGACTTAAAAGTCTCAGTAAGGATTCCTCTTTCTAGCCCCATTGCTAATATCTGCAAAGCAGGCTCTGCCCTAATTCACATATCCAGTTTACCCATTTGCAGGCACAGGTCAATTTACCACACAAGACATAGGCAATACAATAAAGAGTACTGAGATAAAAGAAACAGTAACACTGCCCACTAGTAAGATATTGTCCAGCAAATATCCTGGGTTCTGATTAATCAGATTATAACCTCTCCCAATGAGAAGCTAAGGAAGGAGGCAGAAAGAAGAAATAGGAACTAGTAATGGAGTGGTAGTATTCCCACTGCTATTGACAAAGGCAGAAGGTTGGTTCTGTTTCAGGGATTTTTATTTTTTTCCATTGATTTCTTTTATTAGAGTACTATGCAGTTTTAATTATTTTACTTTGATAACAATGCTATACAATCAGGTGGTGCTAGTCTTTTCTCATTAACTTTTTAAAAAGTTTTGGCTCTTCTTGTCCAGGTATCCTTTATTTTTCCAAATATTTTCAGTACAAAAATGCCCAATTGTGATTTTGATTAGAACTGTTTTAAATCTATAAATTATTTAGGGTAGATTATCTCCTCCTCTCTCCGTTTTTTCTTTTGTTTTGTTTTTGTTTTTGTAATACTGGGGGTTGAACCCACGAGGGTTCTACCTCTGAGCTACATCCCCTGACCTATTTTACTTTTATTTTGAAACAAGATCTCCCTAGGTTTCTGAGATTGTCCCTAAATTGCTGAGGCTATTTTCGAACCTATGTTCCTCCTATCTCAGCCGCCCAATTACTGGGATTACAGGCTTGTGCCACCACATCTGGCAGATTATTTCCTCTTAAATAATGGTATTTTTCCAGCCAGGCACAGTGGTGCATGCCTGTAATCCCAGTACTTAGAAGGCTGAGAGAGGAAGATCACAGGTTTGAGGACAGCCTCAGCAACTTACAGAGGCCCTCAGCAACTTAGTGAGTCCCCATTTCAAAATGAAAATTAAAATAGGGCTGGGGGTTGTAGCTCAGAGGTAGACTGCCCCTGGGTTCAATCCCTAATACCACAAAAAAAGGTATTTTTTATTTCATTGTCAACTCAATGCTATTGTCACTCTACAAACTACTCACTAGTTGATCCCATACATAATCATGATATCAACTATCACCTATTGTACTTACTAATGACTGGTTAAATCTCTAGATCTATCCCATGTGTCACTTCTAAGCTATATGCCCACATCTCCAACCTCCCATCCTCATGGCTCTCTCAATCCCACCAGGATATCTTACAGATACCTTACACTCAAGTCTTTAAAAAATAAACAATATATTCCCCACCACTAAAATACAAACAAACAAAAACCTGTTCCATGCTTCTTACATTTTTTATCTTTGTGGGTGGTTCTACTATATAGGTGCTTAATCCAATATCTTGCTCATTATCCTTAGCTTCAACATCAATATTATTTCCAAAACATTGTTTAATCATCATATCTTATTGATTCTACCTTATTGTCTCTGAAATGCATCTAATTATCTCCATCCTCATTTCCTATCACCCTTGTTAAAGCCATTATCATCATTTGTATGAGTTGGTACAACAATCTTCTAACTGGTTTCCCTGCATCTGCTGTAGCTCTTCTCTTTTTTCATGTATTGATGATTTTACTACCTGGATCTCTGTCTTCCTTTTTCACCTCAATTTCTACCATTCTTCAGAGTGACTTCCAGGTCCCTGTGGATGATTTATCCACTCTGACCTACCAGTCACTTGATCTCCTCAACTCTAGTGTGCTTCACCCCCACTTTACTTTAGCCCTTGGCCACACCCCGATCTTGTCACCAGAAACTGTTCTGCCTAAGTCTTAAAATTAAACCACATTTACTGTTTCCAATTCCACATCTCCCAATTATTCTTTTGTACAATCCAATAGAGCTTCTTTCTCCATCAATTTACCAAAATCACCAGTCACTCCCCTGTGGCTATATCAAATGGGAAATTTTCTGTTCTTACCATATTTAACCTCTTTGAAGCAGCTAAAATCACTAACTACTTCATCCTTGAAATGGCTGTCTTTATAATACCTATGATACCAACTTCTCCTGGTTTTCTCCTACCATCTTGCTCACATTTTTTCAGGCTCACTTTTCTTTTTCCTTTTTTATTATTTTGGTAGTGGGGATTGAACCCAGGGGCATTCTACCTCTGAGCTAAACCCCCAGCCCTTTTTATTTTTGTTTTTTTTTTCAAACAGGGTCTTGCTAGGTTGCTGAGAATCTCACCACTTGCTGTGACTGTCCTTGAACCTGTGATCCTCCTGTCTCAGCCTCCCAAGTACTGGGATTACAAGCGTACACCACCATGCCCAGCTCAGGCTCACTTTTCAATCAGTATTTTCCTTTAAAATTGGTCTTCCTCAGGATCTCATCATAGGACTTTTATTATCTCATATAACACACTCTTTCTGATGACTATGTTCATCCTGTATCTGCAATTACTGCCTAAACATTAATGCCTTCCACATCTATTCCTACAGAGTATTCCACTCTCCTCAGTTCTAGATTTTTAGGTCTAACAGATATTTGTATTTGGACATATTAGACATCTCAAATTTGATAATAAATTTAAAAGTGATCTTACCATTAGCAAGTACCGCCATCTTAGGTTAGCGTTCTCCCATGTTCCCTATATCTTGATGAATGGCAAGATAGTTGCTTATGCCAAAAATCTGGATATTAGTTAAGAATTTGCCTTCCAAATGTGGGTATCATTCAAGGATTCTTATCTTTGTGTGTGTGTTACTGGGAGTTGAACCCAGCCAGGGACATTCTAACGCTGAGCCACACACCCAACCCTATTTTATTTTTTATTTTGAAACAGGGTCTAACTAAGATCCTCCTGTCTCAGCCTCCTAAGAACTAGGATTAGGCATGTGCCACTGCATCCAGCTAGATTCTTATCTTTCTTACTTTCAACATCAGAAATCCTGTTTATTTTACCTCATTGATCATTTTGGAATTGATCCCTCTTCTACTTCTCCAACTTGATCTCTCTTACCACTGGGCTTTTATACATTATATAGCTTACATCTACAACTTCCTTTTCCTTGATTTTCTTCCACACTACTATTAGCCCACGTGCCTCTTTCTCATCCTATAGGTCAGCAGTTTTAAAAGTGTGGTTCCTCAGCTACCAGGATATGCATCATTTGGGAAGTTGTTTAGCAAATTCTCAAGTTCCATCACAGGCCCACTGAATCAGACTTTGGAGTTAATCCCAGCAATCCATGTTCCAATAAGTAGGTGATTCTGATACATGGTAAAGTTTAAAAACTGCCAATTTAGATTTCAGCTGAGGTATAACCTACTCCTGGAAACCATTCTTGATTGTACAAACATTAGATTAGTTACCCTCTTCTCCACCTACCTCTCATTTTGTAAAAATTCCTATTTAATACAAATCATACTGCTTTATAATTGCCAGCATACTTGTCTCTATCACAGTAGCCAAAGTTCTTTAAGGTAGGAACAAATACTATTTGCCATTGCATCCATAGCTTCTAATGTTGTACCTGTCTTCCAGTAGACCTCCAGCAAGTGCTTATTCAATGAATGAATTAATAAAGACAATGGGGCCAAGATTATGGTCACTCTGCAGTTATTAGGAGCTTAGTATGTGACTAGGGTTAGGATTAAGTCTGTATTTTAGGGGAACAAGAACTTACTTTAAGGAGGACAAAACTTTATCTATGGCTAGGGTTAAGGATCAGTCTGTGGTCTGGACCAGATCATTCTCTGGCCAAGATCAGGAGCTAAGACTGGAGCCAATGAAATAGGAATATTAGCCAAGACTAAGCCACAGCCTAGGGTTTCTGGGATTGAACTTAACATTTCACAGGGACAAATTCAGGATGTGGCCTAAACTTGCTAGTATTCCTTGACTAATACTCTCTAAGAGTTTTTTTTTTTTCTTTGCTGAGGTTAGAACCTAGGGCCCTATGCACACAAAACATGTATCCTACCACTTAGCTATATCCAAGCCATTATTTTCTGTGCTGGAAATTGAACCCAGAACCTTATGCATGTTGGGCAAGCACTCTACCACTGAGCTACACCCCCAGTCTATAAGAGTGTAATTTTTTAAAGTAGCAAGGCAGAAGACTTAAGCTGATGTGTTTTAAATCCTTTGTTCCTTCACTAAGTGTTCTTGCTCACCAGGCTCAGCAGCTCGTGGCCAGCCAGTACCAGATTCTAGCACTCCATGGGCATGCACAGAGTAGGGGCGGCTGGCATTATTCTTGAACACCACATTCAGGATATCACCAACTTCTCCTCTGATAAGTGGACCTAGTTTATGCAAAGGAAATAAATTTTCATTAATGGGACAGTGGAACACGAGACATTAAAGAAAGTGATATACTTGAGAGCTCCATAAAATTAGGGGTTTGCCCTGAAACTGATTTTGGTATTGGGTATTGAACCCAGGGGTGTTCTACTCTGAGCTACACCCCCAGCCCCATTTTATTTTATTTTTGTGATACTGGGAATTGAACCCAGGGGCATTCTACCTCTGAGATACACCCCTGTTCCTATTTTTTTATTTTTATTTTGAAACAGGGTCTTGCTAGGTTGATGAGAATCTCACTACTTGCTGAGGCTGTCCTCGAACCTGTGATCCTCCTGTCTCAGCCTCCCAAGTACTGGAATTACAGGTGTGTGCCACCACGCCCAGCTCCCCATTTTATTTTGAAACAGGGTCTTGCTAAGTTGCTGAGGCTGGTGCTGAACCTGCAATCCTCCTGTCTCAGCCTCCTCCCAAGTACTGGGATGATAGGTGTACGGCACCATACCCAGCCAAGAAAGAAACTTTCTGAGATTGAAAGTCATGACTGGCTCTATTTTTAGATTCAGAAGGCTTTAAACTGATACTACTACTCACAGCATAAGGGTACCTTACCCCAATGAGATTATGCTTCTGATTACCCCCTTTTCCACCTCAACCCTCTATCTAATAATAGCCCAAGGCTATACAGAATCAGAGCTCTGTGGAATCATTGATGGTAAAGATTGATAGTTTGACACAGAAGACAGAATATCTGGGGTCTCTTTTGGGGCCACTGGGTTCGTTTCTGTGCCAGGATAAGAATGAGGAAGTCTATTGGTTCCCTATAAAAGTAAAAAAATACAGCAGTAATTAAACTGGGATGAGGGGGAATAGTTCTTCCCTGTATTTTTTTCCATTTATAATGTTCCTACATTGCCCTGACTGTAGCACCTTTTAAAATCTACCACCTTCAGAGACCCCTATACCTCAAAGGCATAGAAACCCTGGAAAAACTTGATTCAGGTTGCAGCAGAATTCATACTTTTCACTTCCCCTTTGGTGCTTATTATCATGGCTGAGTCATAAAATATGACCATACATCTCATATCATAAGGAAAAGTTGAGAATGGGAAGGTCTTCCCCATATGACAGAGCCACCCCAGATGCTGCTCAGGCTTCTAAAAACTAGGACAGAAGTAGAATTCCCTTACCCAAAATTCCCAAGTGCTCCTCTGATCCAGACCTTGGCCGAGGAATCCTGAATGTACCATCAGTATACTCTCTGAATACAGCTTTCTTATATCTGGAACCCAGGAGTCCATCCTTGTTGCTCAGGAAAATGTGACCATAACTAGAGGGATCCAAACAGTGTTAGCAGCACCTGGCCTTCAACCCTCCCTTTTTTGTGTGTGGCACTGGAGATGGAACCCAGGGGCATTCTACCTCTGAACTACACCCCCAGCCCTATTTTATTTTAATTAATTAATTTATTTATTTATTAAATTTATTTATTTATTTTTGCAGTACTGGGGATTGAACCCAGGGGCATTCTACCTCCGAGCTACACCCCCAGCCCTATTTTTTATTCTTTATTTTGAAACAGGGTCTCTCACTAAGTTGTGGAGGGCCTAACTAAGTAGCTGAGGCTGGCGGCGAAGCTGCGATCCTCCTGTCTCAGCCTCCCAAGTACTGGGATTACAAACCTGCGCCACCACACCCCGCTTATTTTTTATTTTCAAACAGGGTCTCATGAAGCTGCTGAGGGCCTCACTAAATTGCTGAGGCTGTCCTCAAACCTGCAATCCTCCTATCTCAGCCTCCCAAGTACTGGGATAATAGGCATGCGCCACCACACCCGACAACCCTTCCTTTTTGGATATGGAGAAACTCAGGCAGACCATTTTCATGACACAGATGAGAGAAAATTTAGATCTATTCCTTCTGATGTCAGAATGCCCCCACATTGGCTATATAACAAAAATTTAAAATGGTAGGTTTCAGAATCTATTTATGTTTCTTGTTTTCCATAATCCAAGTAGAAACTTGTAGCACAATTAATATGGCAACAGCACTGGGCTAAGAATCAGACGCCCTGGGCTCTAGCTCCAGCCTTAATGAGGTCTTAGATGGAATTAATTTGACAAAAGGACAAGGTACAAGGCAGCAGGAGAGAATTAACTACTGCTACTGCTGCTAGTGGTGGTAAAGCATAGGAAGCAGTAGGGATATAATGGAATCTTGCATATTTATCCTTATTGGATGCTTTCCAGTTTATAAATAGCTTTATTATTCATGTTAGCTTTTGACATTTCCAATAGGTCGATGAAGTAGGTAGTCTCAAAGGTACAGTCAGTAGCCCAGAGGTGATAGGACTTATCCATAGACACATTGTTAGCCAGAGAGAGAGCCAGGACTTAGACTCAAACCTGCTGCTTATTCCTTGCCCCCTTCTCTCATGTTCTTTCAACTATATATTAAAGATGAATAAACCAAAGCTCAGAGAAGAGAATTAATTTTTCTAACTCCGACAGCAAGTTAGTAAGAAGACTTCAATCTGGGCTGGGGATGAGGCTCAGACGTATAGCATTTTTTTGGTATTGGGGATTGAACTCAGGGACATTCTACTTCTGAGTTACACCCCCACTCTTTTTAATTTTTATTTTGAAACAGGGTCTCACCAACATAATTACCTTAACCAACATAAAAGGCAAGAACTGACAAAAGGCAGTTAGAACACCAAAACCAGTAGAGATACTAGTTTGTGCCTGACTTTCCATTTTCTCCTCCTTCCTTTTTAGTAACAGAACCATCTAGGTTTTAGGGAGCACATGGCTTCCTAACCAGAGTTTACATTCCCCAGACTTTCTTGCATCTAAATATGACCATATGAGTTCAGGGTAATGGGGCATGAGAGAAAGTGATGTATGCATTTCTAGGTCATCTCCTTATAGATTATGCTGCTAACCCTGACTTGATAGTTGGGAATGACTACAACTAGAATAGGCATCTTGGTCCCAGAGATGAAAGAAAGGGATGAGGGAGACATAGCTCACCTTCCACCAAAAATTTGAAACAGGGTCTCTCTAAGTTGCTGAGAGTCTCATTAAATTGCTGAGGCTGGCCTCAAACCTGCAATCCACCTGTCTGGATTGTTCATATCTGTACTGTTATGTAAACACAAAATAAAATACTATCTTACTTAAACTACTCCATTTTGGACTCTTTCTGCTACACAACTTAGTCTGTACCTTAAAGAGAGAGCTTCAGGCATTTAGTTCCTTAAAAAAAACTCTATGAAATTGAATTCTCATTGTAGAATTCTTCTCTTTCAGCTAAGTAGAAGAAAGGGGATAAAGACTAGGAGGGTGAAGGTGTGGGCAAAGTCTTTTACTTTAGCTCCCTAGCAAACCAATATAGGAGAAGCACTGAGCTGGAATTTTGAAGACCTGCATTTAAATTCCTGGTCAGTTTTGTGGTATCACATTAGGTGATCACAGTTAAGTGCTTCTTCCTCTCAATATCCTCATCTATACAATGATTATGTAAAAGTATGAGGTCTCTCCTAAAGCCTTACCTGTCCTTCTCAGACTGGTTGTACCATTCTAGTTCCCAGCTCCTGTCGGGACAATAGTCCCACTCCACCTCTTCTGCCATAATGTAGTATGTCCTTGAGGCTTGGTAGCGTTGGCGAGGGCTGGTGTGATGATCAGGACACAGGGAAACATTATAGGTTGCCCTCATTCCTGCTTCTCGGTGGCTGCCCTCCTGGCAGTAAATCTCAAATATCCCTAAGGGAGGATTAAAGAGAAAAACCTGATTCAGAATACTCCTTGGAAGTTCATGGGAGGTTTCTTGCCTCTCCCTAGGTGAATTACAGAGAATGGGCAGCATAGGATAAAGCTCTTCTCTACATTAGATAAAAATATATTATAAGATAGCTCACAGTAATAAGCACAGTTTAATATGGCCAGCTCTAAAGCTACTCTTCTTGGTTAAAATCTAAAGTCTGCCACTGGAATGATCAACTCCTCCCTGTCTGAGGGTTTTCCTACTTTCAACACTAAAAGTCCCATATCTACAGGGCATGGTGGCACACACTTGTAATCCTAGTACATGGGAGGCTGAGTCAGGAGGATTGCAGGTTCGAGATCAGCTTCGGCAACTTAGCAAGACCATCAGCAACTTAGCAAGATCCCATTTCAAAATAAAAAAATTAAAAAAGGGCTAAGGGTATAGTTCAGAGGTAGAATGCCCCTTGGTTCAATCCCTAGTATCAAAAACAAATAAATATTAAAAAGTAAAAATAAATAAAAGTCCCACATCCTTGGAAATCCCTCTGCTCTGGGAAAAATGGGACAGTTAGTAACACTACCTGTGACTTATTACCTATGTAACTTTGAAGCAGTTCCCTCATCAGTAAAATGAAGAACTATTTGCTTATTTAATGTGGTTGTTTTAGAATTACATACAATACTGTATGTATAGTTCCTGGGTATTTTTTGCTTGTTTGTTTGGTTGGTTTGGTTTGGTTTTTGGTTTGTTTGGTTTTTGGTACTGGGGATTGAACCCAGGGGTGTTCTACCTTTGAGCTGTACCCCCAGCCCTTTTTAAAAGAAAACTGAAACAGGGTCTCTCTAAGTTGCTGAGAGTCTCATTAAATTGCTGAGGCTGGCCTCAAACCTGCAATCCTCCTGTCTCAGCTTCCTAGGTACTGGAATTACAGGTATATGCCACCGCGCCCCATTGGATGTACAGTTCTTAGCATACTATATACTAAATGTTCAATCAGTAAAACTATAAATAAGCAAACAAAGTTTAACTCTTATTATTACAAGGAAGGCATTGACCAGTGGTCTTTTTCTACCAACCACAAAGAAATAATGGCAGACTTTAATAGATTCTTTAAAAAGGAACTTCTTGATCACAAGGATGCTTACATAAATCAGCTTTGGAAGGGCCTTCCCTAGGTTTTTACAAAAAAATGTTCAGATATCCATCTTGAATGTCTGTGTTGTGGAGCTGCCTGTACCTGATGTCAAGCTCCAGATTTCTAAGTCAAGGACACTGAGGCTCAGAGAATTTTGATCAAAAGAAGCTAACTTTTATAACATTATTTTCATTGTTCCCTTACCTTGCTGCCCACTGCCTAACCCATTAATACAAACTCTTCTTCCTGGCTTTCAAAGTCTTCTGTGAGCTGTCCCCAACCTGTTGACCCAGTCCCACTCCCCACACATTGTTCCAAACTCAACTACTGCTCCCACAAAATCTATCTCTGACTGTCCCTCTCACATATCTTAATTTTATCTCGGAATTCTCACTCATATTGTTATCCTCTTTTTGCAAGGTATCTGCCCACACCACCCATAAAATCTATGAGGGACCACTCATTCCCCAAGACCCAATTCATATTTAATCTCTTCTAGAAAGCCCTTCCTGACTATTCCAGCCCAAATTGACTCTGCTTTCTTAGCCCCTCTATGCCTAATGGACTTTATATCAAAATGATACCATTAAGGAATGAGTACTCCTATCTTTAAAAATGGTCCCTTATAGAGAGATCAGTGGCACATACCTGTAATCTCAGTGACTCAGGAGGCTGAGGCAGGGGAATTTCAAGTTAATGACAGTGTGGGAAATTTAGCAAGGCTTTGTCTCAATAGAAAATATATATTTTTTGGCAGATTCTAGGCCAGCCTCAGTAACTTAGTGAGACACTGTTCCCAAATAAAAAATAAAATAGGGCCAGGGGTGTAGCTAAGAGGTAGAAGACCCTGGGTTCAATCTCCAGTACCATAAATAAATAAATATTTCTAAAAGGGATAGGGATGTAGCTCAGTGGTAGAACACTTGTCTAGCATGCATGAGGACCTGGATTCCATCCTCAGTACAGAAAATAAAGATCCCTTACACTATTCATAGATGCCTTGAAAGAAAGGATCCCTTTTTCCTTTCCATACTTACTTTCAAACTCCTCTATTTCCAGTACCTTCCCATGTCTATTCCATCAGTACATCCTATCAGTTTTTCCTTCAAAATTATCCTTTCATTGCTACTTCCCTCGTTCAAGTTACCATCATCTCTTCCCTGGAAATTTGCAACAGCCTTCCAACTGTTCTCTCTGCTTCTTCTCCTGCCCCCTTCAGCCGTTATCCACACAGGATCCAGGGTGTCCTTTAACAAATATAATCCAGAGCACATTGCATGTTTGCTTTAACAGGTCCACCCATACTGAGGATCAAATTCAAACTCCTGACTATTGTCTACAAGTCCTTACATAATATGACTCTTACCACCCCCAGTGACCTTATACCACATCAGAGTTCCCCTGGCTCACTACATTCCAACCATACTGGCTTGCTTTCTGACATGTGAACAAGTCACACTTATTCCCTCCTTAGGGTATTCACAATTGCTGGCCCCTTTGCTTAGAATGTTCTATTCAAAGATCTTCATATATATAGCTCCTTCATTATCATTATTATTATTATTGTTATTATTATTATAGTACTGGGGATTAAACCCAGCAGCATTCCACCACTGAGCTATACCCATGCCCCCCCTTTTTGTGGTATCGGGGATTGAACCCAGGGGCATTCTACCTCCGAGCTACACCCCCAGCCCTATTTTTTTATTCTTTACTTTGTAACAGGGTCTCCCTAAGTTTCAGAGGGCCTCACTGTGTAGCTGAGGCTGTCCACGAACCTGCAATCCTCCTGTCTCAGCCTCCCACCCCCCTTTTTTTGAAACAGGGACTTCCTAAGTTAGCACGCACTAGCCTTGAACCTGGGATCCTCCAATATCAGCCTCCCAAATACTGGGATTACAAGCCTGTGCCACTGCACCTGCCTCTTCCTCCTCATTATTTACATCTCAGCTTAAATGACATTCTGAGAGAGGCTTTCCTTGAACACCATTCTGTAATGTAATACCTCCATTATTTCACTGCCTTACTGTATTTTATTTCCTTCATGCCATCTATCACTACCTGAAATTGTCTTCTTTTATGTGTTTATTAAGGATATCCCCTAAAGTCAAAGATCATGCCTCTTATTCACCTCACTATCCTCGTCTTAACATGCAGAAGATATGCAATAAATACATGTTGAATGAATAAATGTATGTCAAGGGGTAGTTGCATATACTGTTTAAAAGTCAGAGTCTGGTTTATAAAAGAAAGTCTGATGATCAGCTGAGGGGATGGAAGCATATAGAAGACATTCTGAGAAGAGTCTGATGACTTTGGGCTAGCCACATCATTTGAATTTTCTCATATGGACACTGTTGTCCAAGCCACTGTCTGTGTGTGTGTGTGTGTATTTGTGTTTGTGTGTATGTGACTGGAGATTGAACCCAGGAATATTCTGTCTCTGAACTACACTCCAAGACATTTTTATATTTTATTTTAAAACAGGTCTCACTAAGTTGCTGAGGCTGTCCTCAAACCTGCAATCCTCTGGTCTCAGCCTCCCAAGTACTGGGATCACTGGCATGCGCCACCACACCCCACTCCAAGCCAGTTGTTTTCCTTTTTTCTTATTCTTTCTTTCCTTTCCTTTATTTCCTTCCCTTCCCTTCCCTTCCCTTCCCTTCCCTTCCTTTCCTTTCCTTTCCCTTCCTTCCTCCCTCCCTCCCTCCCTCCCTTTCTCCTTCTCTTTTTGTGGTACTAAAGATTGATCCCAGGGGCATTCTACCCCAAGCTATGCCCCAAGCACTTTTTAATTTTTGTTTTAAAACAGGGTCTTGCTAGGTTGCTGAGAGCTTCACTAGTTGCTGGGGTTAGTCTCAAACCTGCTATCCTCCAGGTCAACCTCACAAGTATTGGAATCACAGGCATGTGCCACCATGCCTGGCTCAAAGTCACTTGTTTTCCTTTTCTTTTGCTTGTGTGTGTGTGTGTGTGTGTGTGTGTGTGTGTGTGTTACTGGGGATTGAACCCAGGAGAAATCTACCTCTGAGCTATGCCCCCAGCCCTTTTTATTTATTTATTTTTTGTTTTTTGTTTGTTTGTTTTGAAACAGAGTCTGCTAAGTTACTGAGAGTCTCACTAAGTTGCTGAGGCTGGCTGCAAACCTGTGATCCTCCTGTCTCAGCCTCCCAAGTACTAGGGTTACAGGCGTGCCCCATCACACCTGGCTCCAAGCCACTTCTGTTTCAACACTCTTCTGCTCTTGGCTTCTGAGTCTCCTCTGACCTCACTGACCAATTCCTTGCTTTCCCTTTATTCTGGCTTCTCTTCTCTCTCATACCTCTTAAATGCTGATTTCTGCCTTAACTTTTCTTTCCTACCACTCTACATGCTTATAGATTCGAACTATGAGAATAGCCAAATCTCAATCGCCCAGGCTTCTCCTCTAAGCTTTATATTTCTACCCACAAGAACCTAATGTAAAATCCCCACCACCTGGATTTCACCAGGCACTTAAAACTTAACATGCCCTCGAATGAGTATTTCTTACCCAAACCTTACCACCTTACCAACCTTCCCTGCTTCTGCATTTGTTGTCTGGATAATGGCACCACCACCTATCTGGCCCACAAGTTGTGAACCTCAGACATCCTTTCTTCTTGCTCAGACCCTGGGCAAAGTCCTGTCATTTCTCTCCCAGATATCCCTTAACTCTGCCCTTTTTTCCATTTGCAATGCCCCTGGCTATTGGCAGACTATCATCATCTATTTCAAGAGCCTTCTGCTGTGCTTCACTGGTTCTAGTTCCTTCTGACTCAGAGCCATTAGTGGCACTATTGTTTAGTAAACTTACAAAAATAAAAATCACAACCTACCACTCATTATCTTTTGTGTGTGTGTACTGGGGATTCAACCCAGGGGCATTCTGCCTCTGAGCTAAACCCCCACCCTTTTTACTTTTGAATTAGGGTCTTGCTAAGTTGCTGAGGCTGGCTTCAAACCTGTGTTCCTCCTGTCTCAGCCTCCCAAGTACTGGGATTACAGGTGTGTGCCACTGGACCCTGCCACTCATTATCTTGACAAAAAATTAAATCTTTTCCAGGTACTATAGCACATGACTGTAATCCAAGTACTTGAGAGGCTGAGACAGGAGAATCAGTTTGAGGCAGCCTCAGCAATTTAAAGAGCCCTTCAGAAATTTAGCAAGACCCTGTTTCAAAATTAAAAATAAAATAGGACTGGGGGTGTAGCTCAGAGGTAGAACCACCCCCTGGGTTCTGCCCTAGTACCACAAAAAATAAAATAAAATGAAATAAAAAATAAAACTTTTGATGACTTCCCATAACCTAGAAGATAAAGTCCTAGTCCCTTAGCAAGGCCCCTTTCTGAGTCCTTAGCCATTTCCTGTCTCCCTTAATCCCTACACATTGGTGTTCTTCAACAGGGGTGTTCTTAGCATTTTCTGTAGGATTATTCTTCATTATGTAGGACCATCCTACACATTGCAGAAGGTTTTTTTTTCAAAAGATTTCTTAAATTTTATTTTTGATTAATATGTATCAATTGTATATATTAATGGGGTCCAGTGTAGGTTTCACTACATGAATACAGCATGCACTGATCAAATCCAACCTCTGTTTATCCATCCTCCTCTTTTCCAAATCTGTAGCAATCACTATTCTGCATTCAGGTCAACTTTTTGACTCCTACCCTCCAAATACCTCCGATACTCCCTCTACACTTTCAGTCATTATGAAATGACTGAATATATACCTCTACATTTACAAACACCTTTTAGTATACTACCTCAAGCTGAGAACAACAGAAGTAAATCGAATGATTCAATATCCTCTAGGCAGTTGCTGCTTAAAAGTCCCTGCCCTTATCGATCCTACTGCCTGTAAGGCCTTCCTCACCAACTACCCCTTTTCTTTGTCTGATAGCAATTTACTCATCCTTAAAGGCTCATTCTGCTGGGTATGGTGGTGCATACCTGTAATCCCAGTACGTGGAGGCTAGACAGGAGGATAACAGATTTGAGGCCAACCTCAGCAACTTGGCAACGCCCTCAGCAACTTAGCGAGACCCTGTTACAAAATAAAAAATAAAAAGGGCTGAGGGGTGTAGCTCAGAGGCAGAATGCCTCTGGGTTAGGGAATGCCCCAGTACCACAAAAATAAAGCTTATTCTGGAGCTGGGGGTATAGCTCAGTGGTAGAATTCCTGCCTAGCATAATTAAGGCCCTGGGCTTGATCCCCCAGCACCACAAAAAGAAATAGAAAAAGAAGCTCAGTCTAAATGTCTGCTTTCCTAGCAAAGTTTCATTCGGCAAGCAGAAGAATTTGTCACAGCTTCCAGTGTGTTACCATAGCTCTTGGCAGATAGCATCATCATGGCCCTGTGAATAATGTTTATACACCTATCTCCCTTTCCCAGTAACTGAACTGCCTCATTCATCCTCACGTCTCCAGCACATTAACCAACAAGTAGAAGAGAATAGATGTTTACTGTGTTTGGGGAAAGAGACAATAAAAATAAATACAAAGAAAGAAACCGGGCAGGGTGGCACACGCTTGTAATCCCAGTACTTAGGAGGCTGAGACAGGAGGATCGCAGGTTCGTGGCCAGCCTCAGCTACTTAGTGAGGCCCTCCGCAACTTAGTGAGACCCTGTTTCAAAGTAAAGAATAAGAAATAGGGCGGGGGGTATAGCTCTGAAGTAGAATGCCCCTGGGTTCAATCCCCAGTACTGCAAAAAAAAAGAGAGACAATAAAAAGAAGTGAGGGATAAAAAAGAGGAGAGACAGAGGAATACAAAGAGAAGGAAAAGATATAGAATTTAGGAAAAGAAGAGAGAAGAAAAGGAGAAGGCAAATGGGAAAGAAATAAAGATAAAAAGAAAGGGGAGAGAAGATAAAGAAGGGAAAAGAATGGACAGAAGGGATATAAAGTGGAAGGAGAGAAAATCAAAAGATGAAAAAAGGGAGAAATGGATAGAAGGAATTTTGTAGAATAAGAAAGAGAAGAGAGATGAAATGGAAAAGAAGGAAAGACAAAGGGCAAGATGAGAGACAAATGGATGGAAGAAAAAAAGGAAGAGGGAAATGAAAAGGGAGAGAAGAAAAATGAAGAAATGAAAAAAGATTTGAAGAAGAAGGGGGAAAAGAGAGGAAGGAGGGAAAAGGAGGGTAGGAAAATGGGGAAGAGGGGAATAAGAGCTCCCATGGCAAAACAGATGAAAGAAAACCAAATGATGGGTCTGGACAGTAATAAATATTCTCTTCGCTGCTGAGAAATATAACATGAATTTTGTGGAAAATAATATATTACAAGCTTTAACCTTTTTATCTGCCACTTTCCCTGACTATTAAAGTTCTAGTATCTATAGTTCTGTTGGAAGAGATGAGGCATATTTATGCAGGGTGATATTTTCAAATACAATACGTCATTTTCTATTAAATGTAATATAAGCCTATTAAAATTTAAAACAGAGAAAAGAGAGGATTAAAAAATAACCAATAGACCCACGTGACTCAAACTCTTAACATTTTTGAAGAATTTCTTCTAGGCATCAGTTTTCCTGGTTTTTTAAACATATTCATAAGCATCCAACACATAACATGTTGAATCTCCAAGGTGATCTTTTTTTGAGACAGGGTCTTGCTATGTTGTCTAGGCTGGTCTCGAACTTCTGGGCTCAAATGATCCTCCTGCCTCAGCTTTCCGAGTAGCTGAGACTTTAGGTGTGTGCAACCATGCCTGGCCATAGTAATGGTTAAAATCATATGTGTTTTCAAACACATATGTACTTTTACCATTGTCTATCACTACCTGTCTTTCCAGAAGTCCAAAGCCAGATTCTGTTCCTAGATGGTTCCTTTTCCCTGTTTTTTAGAAAGCTAGTCACATCTCTCTCATCTTAATCATAGAGCAAGTCCCCAGGGAATGAATAGAGAGCTTAGATTCAAAAGATTATCTAGGAGTAAGAATCAACAGGACTTTGGAGGCCAAGACAGGAGGATCACAAGTTCAAGGTCAGCCTCAGCAATTTACTGAGACACTCAGCAACTGAGAACCCTCTTTCAAAATGAAAAATAATAAGAAAGGGCTGGAGGAATGACTCGGAGGTAGAATACCCCTGGGTTCAATCCCCAGTACAATAAATAAATAAATAAATAAACAGGATTTGATGAAGGAGGGACAGAAGGAGAAGCAGAAAAATAGAGGCAACATTCATAACCTAAGTAATGTTCCCCCTCTTGTTCTCTAGGTCTCTGTCCCTTGCACCCCATTAGTAAAATATATGGATTAAGATGACCTAAAAGGAGCCAGGCATGGTGGTGCATGCCTGTAATCCCAGTAGTTTTGAGGCTGAGACAGAAGGATAGCAGGTTCAAGGACAGCCTCAACAATGCAGCGAGACCCTGTTTCAAAACAAAAAAATAAAAAGGCCTGGGGGTATAGCTCAAAGGTAAAATGTCCCTGTGTTCCATTCCCACAACCCCCACTCTCCCCAAAAAAGATGACCTAAAAGGGACTCTACCAGTTCCAATATTTTATGACTTGGAATGTCTTTGAAAAAGCAAAGTGATTGAAAGGTCTAGAAACACAAAGAAAAGTAAAAAAAAAAGTTTGTGCTTTTGCTAGTAATCAGGAATCTTAAGCAAGAAAAACATTTCAAGTCTCTACTCTTATAAACTCATCCTCCTCTTTTTCCTCCAGACTATCCATCAGATTTTCTCAGTCTGGGTTTTTTGTTTGTTTTTATTGAGGTGGAGTCTTGCTATGATATTCAGGCTGGTCTCAAATTGGGGGCTCATGTGATCCTCCCGCATCAGTCTCCCAGTAGTTGGGACTACAGGCCCACCACTGTACCCAGCCAGAATATTTTAAGTCATCTACAGACACCCTCCATGGGCCACAGCATGGTATAAAAATAATTTCATTCAATTAAAATAAGAGTAAGCCCTTTAGACCTGGCTGGGGAGCTTGACTGGTTTTGCAGGAAGGAGATTAAATCTGTGATTTGGCTTTATTATTATTATTATTAGTAGTAGTAGTAGTAGTAGTGGTGGTGGTGGTGGTGGTATTGACTGGGGCTTGAACCCTCCAATCTACACCCTCAGCCCTTTTTATTTTTTATTTTGAAACAGGGTCTCACTAAGTTGTTCAGGCTGGCCTCAAACCCGCCATCCTCCTGTCTCAGCTTTCCAAATACTAGGATTACCTGTGTGCACTGCCACCACACCTGCCAGGCTGGGGATTTGGCTTTCTTATTCAGAGGTTCTTCTCCCCTATCTCACTGAAAACATTTGTTCCTCTTGCTTCAGCTCCATTAACTGATGTTTCTAATTTGCTAACAATGACTCTCCCTGACCAAGAAAACATTCCAGATAGATGGGAGTCAGTAAGGACCCAAGAACAGCTTTATGTTGAGTTTTTGTCAAACTCAGGGCCAGGATGAAATTATTAAATTATAAAATAGAAGCGTTTTCTTTAAGAATTGTTATTCCAAATACAAATGGAACTTATACCACTGAAATGAAAGTTTAGCAGGAACTGCGTAGAAATGACAGATTTTTCTTACAAACACTATCGCCACCTACTGACTGGAAAAAGATTACACCCTAGGGACTAAAAAAATATTGCTGCATTATGAAATGCCAGACATAAATGGAACCTGAAGAAACATTCTAGTCAGATTTTTTTCATGAAAGACAAAAGGGAGAAAGAGGAAGGGAGAGGTGAAAGGACGGAGGGAAGAAATTAAGGAAGTAAAAACGGAAGGAAGGAATCTAGCTACAGATTTTAGGGAATTGATTAGCTCAAATTTACACAGCATGTTAATGAAAATCCCAGACTAGAGCTCCTGGGCTCTGATTGCTGAGCTGAAAATGTTCCAGCAAAACACACAAACATGTGTGTGCATGCGCGTGCACACACACACACACGCACACACACACACACACACACACACACACACACACCGGAAGTAGGAGAGTTTGCAGAAATCCACACAGAATATCAGTTGAATGCACTGATAGGTATATCTCATTGACTTTCCTCCCAGTGTAAGGACTGTATCTGTAAAATCACTATGTGGTCAAGGGGCTATGCAGCCAGTTCCACCTTCTGCCACAGAAGAACTGCCCTCAAGCTGGGCAGCATCCCAGCTTCTCTCCTATTGTTTCTGGAAAGAGCTTCTTCAACCTTCCCCTCTCTCAATTCGGCCAGCAGCTGAGGAGAAAAGCCAAACAACCAGAACGTTGAGAAAACAGTAAAGAGGGAAAAGATAAAAGTGGTTTCAAAATCTCCCCAAAACCTGCAATCTGCTTCTTATTTTCTCTTCACAGGCTCTCCCTCCTTGCGTCCCCAGCCCAGCCCCCTACCCAGCAAAGCCTCTAAGCCTAGGGCCAGCTGTTAAGGCACTTACCAGGGTTGTCTGGTTGCATGGTGGCCATGACAAAGGCGTGGGGAAAGAGCATGGCCGCACCCTTCCTCATGCCCCGAAGCTGCACGGTGTTGCCCTGGAACATGACCCCATGCACATCAGTCTCTGTGCCCAGGCCAAGCAAGTGCCAGGCCACTGTGTCACCCTTGCACATGTCCAGCCTGGGCAGGTTAGAGAACAGAAACCCATTAATGGCTGAAAAACAAAAACACAAAACAAAATGGGGAGGTGAGATCAGACTTTGTCGAGCACTGGTCAGCAGCATGGTATCAGCTCTGTATTCTGGTTTCCCAGAATTTGAAACTGACAGGTCATCTTCAATTGCCTTGCCTTCTTCTCTAAGCCACTTTATTTTTTGGTACTGGGTAATGAACCCAGAAGGACTCTTACCACTGAGCTACATCAAGCCCTATTTATTTTTTTTATTTGGAGACACAGTCTTGCTATGTTGCTGAGGGTCTCACTAAGTTGCTAAGGCTGGCCTTGAACCTGCGATCCTCCTATCTCAACCTCCAAAGTGCTGGGATTACAGGCATGTGCCACTGCGCTTAGCTTTTAAGCCACTTTAGTTCCATTCATGAATATCTGATTTGGGATGAGGGCCCAACTGGCCTTTCTGGCCTGCCTCCCATCCCTCCTTCTTCACCACCACACTCCGGCAATGCCAAACTAGTCTCCACTTTCACGAGCACACACACACCAACCT
>PVJS01035730.1:0-20836 GCA_004027185.1 Glis glis | reverse complement strand
AGAATGCCCCTGGGTTCAATCCCCAGTACCGCAAAAAAAAAAAAAGACTAGGAATGGAACCACAATATGATCAAGCCATACCACTCCTCAGTATCTTTCCAAAAGAATTAAAGTCAGAGCCAGGCGCAGTGGCACACACTTGTAATCCCAGTACTTGAGAGGCTGAGACAGGAGGATCACAGGTTCACGGCCAGCCTCAGCTACTTAGTGAGGCCCTCCGCAACTTAGTGAGACCCTGTTTCAGAATAAAGAATAAAAAATTGGGCTGGGGGTGTAGCTTGAAGGTAGAATGCCCCTGGGTTCAATCCCCAGTACCACAAAAAAAAAAGAATTAAAGTCATAATGCTATAGAGATACATGCATATCCATGTTTATAGCAGCATAATTCACAATAGCCAAATTTTGGAACCAACCGAGGTGTCCATAAACAGATGAATGGATAAAAATGTGGTATATACACACATGGAGTTTTACTCGGTCATAAAGAGGAACGAAATTATAATATTTGTAGGAAAATGGATGAAACTTGAGAACATTACGCTAAGTGACATCAGCCAGTTTCAGAAAGTCAAGGGTCTCTCATATGTGGGAGCTAGAGACAAAATAGGAAAGAAAAGGGGCTTCAGATAAGAGGAGAGAGACCGGAGAACAGCGGAAGGGGAAGGGGGGAGGAGGGGAGAGGGAGAGTAGGCTTGGTGAAGGAAAGAGATCAAATAATGTTATGCTCACATTTGAACGTATCATTACCAATCTTAATATGTACGGGGAGAGGGGAGAGGGAAACACCAAGTAATGTGTGCCTATAGAAATGTATCACTTTGAATCTCACTATGTTGTATCATTGCAATGCATCAGTACAATCATTTTTAAAAAGAAGATGTAAGCTAAGTGAATAATTGAAAGCGTCAGAAGGAACTAGAAGGTGGGGCAGGGTGAGAGTGTGGAGGGAGGGAGGGTGATTGTAGACAGTGTTGGGGGGCTCCCTGCAAAGGTGCCATTCGTCAAAGGTCTGCAGGGGCGGGGAGGAAACGAGCCAGAGAGGAAGGCAGGACAAGGGGTGGCTGACATGTGGTTCCCAGGGCCAGGCACCATCGGTTCCAACAAAGGTCACTCATGGTGGCCAGAGGGGGAGTTTGTGGTCATCCCAGCCGTCCCAGCACAAGCTGGCTGTCGGTCCTGGGCTCGTTTCCTCCTCAGTAGTTGATGTTGCTCTGTCCTTGACCAGGTCTGATCCCTGCTCCCACCTGGGCCCCTCTGATACATGCAGGGCAGCAGGCTCTGGTCTCTGCAGAGAGACATTCGGGGTCCCTGTCTCTGCTACCTGCAGCTCGTTCCATCTAATGCAAGAGAAAGGCTGGTCAGTCTGCCCCTCGGGGACAGGGCACCGTGCAGGCTCGGTGGTGGAGAGGACACATGGAGACTGCTGAGGGACAGGAAAGAGTAGGGGTTAGGGCTAGCAGGACCCAGAGCGGGAGGAGACCTCTCCGCACAGGTGACGACCTTCCTCAACTGGCCAGGGCCTCGCAAGCCCTGGGCGTGGACAGAGGGAGTACTAGGATGAGGAGAGTCTGTGCCACATGGGAAACCAGGCAACTGCTAGGTCTGGTGGTGGATTTCCATCTCTGCTCCATGAGGGCGTGGACCCCACCCCCGCCCCTGGGAATAAAATGGTGGAAAAGCACTTGCAAACTGAAGAGCTGCTGTTAGAACTGCGCGGCTTCCCTCAGTGCCCATGGGTGACGTTGCTGCTTCAGGAGGGGAGGAAAACAAGGAATGTACAGTCTTCCCCCCTTTATCCACGAGGAGCACGTTCCAGAACTCCCTGGGATGCCTGAGACCGCAGATGACACTTTACGCACCATGTCTTTTCCTCGCATACGTGCCGATGATGACGCTTGATTTATTAACCAGGCACGGTAAGATGTAAACAGTGACCTTACCATAGACCCGAGCGCCCTCAGCGTATGACTTTTTCTTTCCTTATGAAGTTGGGTGCTTTCACCTTTCACTTGAGGGAAGCACTTTACAGCTTCTATCTGGCATATCTGAATTGGGCTTTGGGACCATCATTAAGTAAAGAAAGGGTCGTTTACGTACAGAAGGGGTCCTGACTGCGATGCTGCCACTGTCTCCTCACCAAGATGGCCATGGGTGACTGAGGTGGGGAGGCATACACCTCCCGGATCCACTGCACAGGGGCCAGTTCACCTTCCAGGTGTGACAGAGCTGGGCCAGGCAAGGTCTCATCAAGAGTCCCAGAATGGTGCAAAATGTAAACATGACTTATTTCTGGAATTTTCCGCTTAACGGTTTCAGTCTGCAGATGACTGTGGATGGGTAGGGGGGCACCGCATGAGATAGAGTTTGCTGGTGCAGAAATAACTTGGAGGGCTCAGTTTTTTGGATTCTGCTCCAGGCAATTGCCCTGGACGGGGCCAGCTGCTCCATTGGAGAGGGCTCACCCGGTCCTCAGGGCGGGTGAGAGGCTGTGCCCATGGGCTGCGGGCCTGGTGCAGGGCAGGGCTTCCTGAGAGCGGGCCTCGGGGTGTCCTTGCGCTCTGAGCCGTGTTCACCTGTCTTGGTAAAGCTCGGGTTGTCTCTGGATTAAATTCCATGCGCTTTACCACTGAGGCCTCTGGGACCTCCGTGGAGAACATACGTTGGACTTCCCTCAGCCTCGCAGGTGCCGGCTGGGCCCCTTGGCACCCATGATCTGTCTGCAGCACCCTCCTTGACCTGGGGTGGGGGTCCCTGGAGTCCAGAGTGACCCGAAGCAGAGGAGACCTTGACTGAGGCTTGAGGAGCAGGGTGCAGGCCCTTCCCCAGCAATTACATGGAAGAAACTCCTGCGGAGCCCCCCAGTCTCCCGTCCCTCACCCCCTGCTGCTCAGCCACGACTGGCCCTGTGTCCACCTGGGCCATCGCAGCACCCTCACCCCTGGGCTGGTGGCACGCTCAGTGTCAAGCCAGCATCTTGTCCATGGTGTCTCTTCCCCTATAAGCTGGAACCCCAAGTGGGGGCAGCCAGGGGCCTTGGTGAGAGCCCGGCATTGAATTCTGATCTGTCCCTCGTCTCCTATAGGCTGAGCCCGTGGGTGGGAATCAAGCCCCTGCCCACTCCTCTTTCCCACAAGACTAATGACTCACCCCACAGCGTGCAGCCTCCAGGAAATGACAGTGGGGTGCGAGCAGAGGACCGATCATAAGGAGCCAGGCGTAGAGGCCAGAGCCAGGATGAGCGGGCATGCAGAGGGCACCCAGAGCCACAGTTGGAATGTGCAGGGTGTCTTCTAAAGAATTGGGAGTTCTCCGCTGGACGTCTTGGGCCCACCGTGGAAGTCAGCGGCTGTGGTGGCTGCCGGTGTTGGCTGCGGGAATGAGATGTTATTTTCCAGAAACCACAATAACTGAGCATTTTTTAAATTCAGGGAAAGAAGAGGAAAAGACTGCCAGGCCCTAGGGGAGCCAGGCAGATTCAGAGTGACTGTTCACGGTTAGGAATTCCCTGAAGGGGGCCCCTATGGGAAGGTGGGGGTGGCCTCTGCATACAGGGAAAGAGGACAGGGACAGGCACTGTCTGCACGGCTGGAAGGTGCTGAAGGAGGAGGAAGGCCCTTTACAGCATGTCCAAAGGACAAGTGACCGGAGCTTCTCCTTCCCCGCTGCTTCAGGCCACATGTGGGCTGCCTCCTCCATCCCCAAAGTTTCCTCATCCTGCTCCACACAGGAGCTGATGGCTGCCCTTCCAGAATCAGCCTGAGCCAGCGAATCCACGTCTTCCAGCCTGACTAGGTGGGCAGAGGCCTGTGTCAGCTCCCTGCCCTGCACAGGACAAGGCCCCAGTTATACCCTCCACTCCCAGCCAGGTGACCAAGCCCAGGCTCACAGCCACCTGGGGAAGGACCAGCAGTCAGCCAGGCTCCCAGCTCCACCCCTGCCCCGCCAGCTTGCAAGGCCGGTTGTGCAGAGACAGCTGCGGAGGCCTGGCCCAGCTCTGGTGGTGCAGTGGAGAGAAGGAATGAGCAAGAAAATGGGGTACCTGGAAAGGGAGGCTCCGGCGTCTTGTTCTGTCTGAGGTGAGCCTGGCTGTGTGCACTGACTGCTATGTCTGCTCACCTGCGGGCTTCTTACAATATCTGAGAGGCAGCGGTGACATCTGGCCTGCTGTTTGGAGGGTGTCCCCAGAAAAATTCAGCAGCTGAAACTTAAAGGCCAATGCGATGTTCCAAAAAGGAATTTCTGTTAGATGAGAACAGATTTCTGTGGCCAGCAGGCTCGGCTCACGGTCTCGTGCTGTTCGAGCAGCGCGTTGTCTACCCTGAGCCATCTTAGTCGACACTGTTAGAACCCAAGGCTTTCTGGCTGGTTCTACTGTGAAAGCAGCAGGCAGGGGCCTGGTGGTGCCAGACCTGTAGACGCTGAGCGCCAGGAGAATGGAGGATGCTGCTTCTCCGGGTTCCTCTACCACCTGGGTGAAGGCCTGCATCCTCCAGGAGACTCAGGGGGCTGTCCACCACATGGCAGCGGAGGAAGCCTCCCCGCCTCACACGCTGCTGGGCCTGCTGGCCAGGAGGTGGGCCCCACTGCGCAGACTGGATGAGGTCTGAGGGGCACCCAGGCCCCTGGGCTGGGCGGGGTCCAGTGAGTTTATCCCCACTCTCGTGGATAGAATGTGGTTCCCAAGAGATATCCTAACCCTGGAACCTGCGTTATGTGGAGAAAGGGTCCTTGTGGATGTAGTTGAAGGTTTCGAGATGAGCTCATCTTAGATTTAGGGTGGGCCCGATGTGCAATGACAGGTGTCTTTAGAGAGACAGGAGAGGAGAGGCAGACACAGAGGGGGCCTTGTGGCCACAGAGGCAGAGGGGGGCCATGTGCCCGGAGCGACTGGAGGCTGGAGGAGGCAGGAGGACCCTCCCCTAGAAGCCTGGGCGTGAGCACGGCCCTGCAGACCCCTCCATTCCAGACCTTGGACCTCAGAGCTGAGAGGGTGCTGCTGTGGTAAGCCTTGTGTCACAGCAGCCTGGGACACTGATACACCAGGACTGGGGTGAGGCCCACACGCAGTCCAGGGGATGGCACAGGGGCCTAGGCGCAGGCCTGCAGCCTCCCATGGCCCTGCTCAGAAGGAAGGGAACAGGCTGGTGCAGGGTGGAGTGTCCAGGCCATATCCCCAGGGTGTCCTGGGCGACTCTCACTGTCCCGGGGTGCACAGCATTTCCCCCCAAAGTCTGGCCTTCCTGAGATAGACCCTGCCTCTCCTCTACCCCTCTGTCCAGCCTCCCACAGATCCGTCATGTCACCAGAGGGACCCGCGCGCTCTGGACAGCCTGGGCTCTGGCTGGGCAGACTCCCCCGCCATCGAGGATGCCCATGCAGCCCCTCCACTGCCCGTCACCAGCTCTCTGAGCCCCGTGGTCCTCTGCACCCCTGGTCTGCCCCAATTCCCAGGCCAGGCTCCTCCCCATGTCCAGGAGCTGTCCGTCTCACCCCTCCTCCTGGGCTACTGTTTGGGCGGCCGGTTAGGAACCAGCAGCTGCGCTGACAAGCCATCTGTGAGAAGGGAGAGCGCTCCGGGAGCGCTTGACAATGGGGACGGAGATTGCAGGAAATGGGGAGAAATGCGGATCCGGACCCAAGCTGCGAAGCCGCTCTGAATATACATATAATAGGTATAATTTACATTCTTTTCCTTATGAAATGCTTCCAGACTCTTTCCCTTTTTAAACAGCACTGGCACGATTTGTCTGATGGACTCCGACCTTCTCTCTGGCCTTACGGAGACCTAGACCTTGAGTCCATGTTGTGGTCCAGAAGCATCTAGATGGCTCAGTTGGAGGCCCGGAGGAGGCCAGGAGGGCAGTCCCGTGGGACGGCCACCACCACAGGTGACAAGGCCACTGCCTCTCCCGGTCACCTGCAGGCAAGCTGCGGGAGGTACCTTTGCGGTGGCCATGGCTCAGCCTGCATTTGACTGAACAAGCCACCAGGAGCCTTGGCATCCCGCCTGCACGCCAGGGCCGCTGGCCTGCTCCCGGCTCCAGGGCCTTCTTGGCCATGGCCCCTTGGCCTCTACAGCCGAGCACGTGGACTTAAGCAAGCCTCACCCCGGAGCCGTGGGCCCCGGAGCCGTGGGCTGCGGGCTCTGGGATCTCCTCTCCCTGTGGTGCTGGGTCTCCCAGGCCAGGGCTATCATGAAGGAGCAATATGCAGTTTCCCCCTCCCAGGGGCACAGACTCCCACCCCCAGACCCTGGCTGCTCTTCCCGGGCGCTGCCCGGTCTCCTTTCTTCCCCCACTGCAGAACCAGGGATGGTGCTGATGAAGATGTTGAATGAGAGAAACCAAGTCAGTGCAGCCCCTCGCTCCCTGCTGACCTGAGCCCTCCAGGTCTGGGGGCTGTGCCTCAGGCAGCCCATGCTCTGCCCTGAGGCCAGCCAGGTGAGGGATGCAAACAGGATCCAGGTCACGTTGTCATGAGGTCCCCCACTCCCGCCCAGGGTCCTAGAGATGCAGCCTAAACGCCCACAGCCCCGACTCAGTGCTGGGAAAGTCTTTGCAAGGTCACCAGGACACTCGTGACAGTGTCGCTTCACTGTTTGAAATTGTGTCTGTTCTAAGGGTTTTTCAACAGCTGCATCAAATATGAATACTTTTCAAACTATAGTAGATGCTTATGAACAATAACAAATTGACCTTTTACCCTCTGGTTTTATTTATTTTATTTTTTATTTTTTGTGGCACTGGGGATTGAACCCAGGGGCATTCTACCTCTGAGCTATACCCCCAGCCCAATTTATTTTTATTTGGAAACAGGGTCTCACTAGGTTTCTGAGAGTCTCACTACTTGCTGAGGCTGTCCTCGAATCTGCAGTCCTCCTGTCTCAGCCTCCCAAGTACTGGGATTACAAGCGTGCGCCACCACACCCGGCTCCCTCTGGTTTTATTAATGTGAATCTGTATTTAGTCAAATACAATCTACCCCTATGTCAAAACTTATCTCTATCTCGCTTGGGTACTGTGCAAGCCTGTTAATTTTTTCTTTCACGTGAGAAAAAAAAACTAATAAACACGTTTTCCCTTTCCCTTAAAGAGTCATGGGAGAATCAATTTATCATAAATAATTTTAGTGATAGAACTTTCAACAGGAATAGGATTTCTTTTGAATTTGTTATTAAGTAGAAACTATAATAATTAGCCACTTAAATATATGTATTTACATTTTCACACAAGGACGTGAAAACGTGTCTTATGTGCTGGGAACATTTCCATGTTGCTATAAGCAATGAAAAGAAGGGGTATAAGGTTGAGGAAAAATGATGTTCGTGCCAAAGTCCTCCTGCGTGGATCATAGAATTCAGACGTTTTCAGTAACTACTCTGTAATTTGTTGCAAATGATAATTCAGTGTTGAAAATATAATCCCTCTAAACAGATTTTTTTCTTTTAATTTATAAGGGCTTCTATTTATACGAAAATTTATATGTATATAAAAATATATATGTGTATATATATGCATATATATATGTGTGTGTATATATGTATATATATATATATATATATATATATATATGTATATGGTTTTCCTTCTTTCCAACACAGTACCTTTTCTTCAAAATTTATAAAAGTAGAGAGAATAAAGTGATTAATCTATCACTCAGATTCAAAAATCTTTGGGCAGTGGGGGGAGGGTGGTGTAGCTCAGTGGCAGAGCCCTTGCCTAGCATGTACAGGGCCCTGGGTTCAATATCTGAATATCAAACAAATAAGATAAAATAAAAATTCAAATATTTTGCCAATCTCATTCCAACTATTCCCCAGGCCCCTTTGTTCTAAAATACCTTAAACCCCAAACACCTTGCCACTTGACCTATGGCCATGTGAGCCCGTGTCTGTCATGACTGGGATCTCCCCACATGGCCCACGCCTGGCGTGCTCATCCTCCCTAACTAGACCAGGAAGACATCTTTTGCAGCGTCAGCTCTAAGTTCCTGCCCCATCTCCCCGACCGTCCAGGGAGGCATGCTCATGGCCTTCTTACGGCGTCACGCCCTGGCCCTGTGATGTCTGCCTCTCCCAACCAAACCAGGATGACTCCGCTGCCCACAAAGCAAGTCAGACTTAAAAAAAATATTTTTTTCTGAACACTTTTGGGAGAAAATAATTCTTATTTTTTGTGGCAAATCTTGGTAAGGATGGATGTGGGATTATAGAGGCTGGCTGGGGCGGGACCACGGGATGGGGGTCACAGAGCTCCCCCTGGGGTCCAGAACACCTGCCTCAGGGGGGCTTTCTCCCTTGAGGGTCTCAGGCCTGGCATCAGTGATCACAGCTGCACTGCGGGAGATCCAGAGGGAAGAGCTGAGGCTGGGGAGCAAGCGGGGGTCAGGTCACGAGGCCCTCCCAGGCCAGTTGGAATCGTCCTGAGGGTGAGGGGCAGTCGAGGATTTCACAGGGAGGGACCGGGTCAGCTCTGTGTCCTAGCCATGGGAGGGAGGTCAGGGTCCATCCTGGAGGACCTGCACAGCACCCTGCCGCCCCCCTCTGCAAATGCAGTCTGCACCAGCCCCAGCCACCCCGAACACTGCACAACAGCCTGCGCCCTAGAACCAGAGCCATGCTGTATCCCACCCCGGACTTGCACAGCAGCTCAGGAGGGGACCAGCGGGTGTGCCTTACAAGGTCTCAGAACACCCAGCATTTGATGTGTAGTTCACGGTGTCCATCTCGAACCCTAATACTTTTTGTCCTAGAACTGTGTTTGCAAAGACAAACAGAGCAGGAGCTGGAGCAGAGACTGAAGCTCACTATGCCTATTCCTGCTGCTCCCTGCTTTCCGTTGGTGGAGCCAAGAGCACAGGACCCCGCACTCCCGTGTGTGTCGTGTGGAATCAGCGAGCCCCAGAGTGAAAGGTGATCTGTGCCTCTGCATCAGCGGGAAGCTGAGGGCCAGGGAGGCAGCTGGCCATGCGGGGTCAGCACTGGAGGAAGCCACGCAGGGTAAGAAGTACTGTGGCCAAGGACCTGCCCGGCCTTCCTGCTCAGTTTAGTTCCCTGTATGAGCCACCTCGAATGCTGAAAGGGATGGCATGGAGGGACAGGGAAAGAGGAACCCCGAGCTCATGTCGGGCAGTGGAGGGGAGAGAAGAGGAGAGTGTGGAGAGCAAGCTGGCGTGAAGAAGTGACACAAAAATAATGGATTTCATTTCGTGCAGCATTCCCACCGTTCTGATAAGAACAAGACACACACGCACGGCCTGGCTGTGAACTACCAAGTGTGCAGTTTCAGTGTTTCTGCATAGGAATTTCATGTTCTTATATTTACATTTAAAACTGACATCGCACAATATGAAGTCAAACAGTAAAATCCATGCTAGGAATTTAAAATTTAATTTTCTTTTACCTAGAATGACATCGAATAGCAAATAAAAAAGTGGAGAGACTTGACGGGGAAGGCAAATAATTTTGCATTTTACTCTGTGTGTGTGTGTGGTACTGGGGATTGAAACCAGGGGCATTCTAATTCTGAGCTACACCCCCAGCCCTATTTTATTTTTTATTTTGAAACAGGGCCTCACTAAGTTGCCGAGGGCTGGCCTCAACTCTGCAATCCTCCTGTCTCAGTCCCCCAACACTTTAATACTTTTTGTGGTAGGTCTTGCTGCATTTTGAACAAGCAACTCCACCTTTGCACTCTCAAATGCCCCCATCCCCCCAAATTAAGCAGCAGTACTGGTTCCAGAGCCCATGAGTGTGGGGGAGCCCGCCCTCACTCCTCGCTTGGCAGTGGTGCTGCTGTTGCTCCTCGATTAGCCTCCAGGTCCCAGCAGGCCAGAGCACCACCAGGCCAGTCCTTTTCCGGCCCTGCTGGACTGTGCTCCATGTGATCTGGGTGGGATGAGCCTCCTTAGTGCCTGTGCATGAGCGAGAGTCCAGAGACACGGACTGGGCCCTGGATGGGCGTGGGCTGTGGAAGAGAGTGAGGCCGAGATCTTTCTCCACAGGGTACCGATGACCAGCACAGGATGGACATGGGGTGAAGGGGAGGAAAGAATGTGAGTCCTGGGATTGTGGTCTGGGCAGCAGGTGGATGGAAGAGGAAGGGTCAGGTTTGCGGGAGGAGACGAGTGCTCTCTTTGGAGCCTGCTGCCATCCAGGCTCTTATGAACATTCCTGGAGCCATACTCAGCATAGGTGAGGGTGCCTGCTGGGGGGTGGGCACCCAGATGTTCCAGCCAGTGCAACGGAGAGGATGTGACAGCATCAGAGAGAGGCGTGGAGGGAGAAGAGGAGAGGGCCAAGAAGACAACCGTGGGAGGGAGGGAATGGGCTGCACAGGGCGCTGAGAAGTTGCAGCAGGAGACCAGAGGAGAGCCAGGAGGGGCATCAGCTCAGGGGCCTGGCTGAGAACAAGAGGAAGCAAGTCCCAAATGGCCCCCTGGGACTGGGAAGAGGATCCAGGCTCAAGAGCCCTGAAGGAAGCAGAAGAGATGAGACAGGAGTTGCAATGGGCGGAGTCGGAACAAGCAAGCCCCAACCCCAGACCCACGACTTGCCTCGACTTCTTGTCTTTGCAAAGCAAAAGAGTTCAGTTCACGAGACGTGAAGAACAAAATTCAGCGTTTAATGGTGGATAGGGAAAGACAGCAAAACTCCCACAAGGGGAGGGGTCCCGCAAGGGGCTCCGCTGAGGGCTCCTACGAGGAAGCCCAGGGCAGACACTGGTAGAGAGGGGTCCATCCACCCGGTGGGACTGGACTCTGAGCCCACTTTTCATTGGGTGCGTGGGGCCAGGAGCAGCGGGACCCTGCAGGCAGGCGGGACCAGGCAGTTTGGGTTGGCTCAGGTTGATCTGAATCTTGACACCTCATTCTGCATAAGCTCAGTCCCTACCAGGCGGCATTGCTTGCTGCCTGGGCTAATCTCATGTTCTTAGAGTTACCTTCTGTGTTAGCCGTGTGTCACTGTGACAAATAACCTGAGAAAAGCAAATTAGAGTGGGAAAGGTTTATCTTGGCTCATGTGTCAGAAGAGTCAGTCCGTGGTCGTCTGGCTCCATTGCTCTGGGCCTCAGGAGAGGCAGAACATCATGGCGGAAGGGCGAGGTGGGGGAGAGCTGCTCGGTTCATGGCAGCCCGGAAGCAGAGAGGGGGGGGGAAGGGCAGGGGACCCAGATAGTCTCCCAGTGACCTACGTCCTCCAATCACACCCCACCTGCCTATGGTTTCCACCTCCTCCCAGTAGTCCACCCAGCTATCAATGGATGGTCCACTGGCCAATGTATTTTTTTATCTCCAGAATTTCTGTCTATTTCTTATCATTTCTATCTTTTATTATTACTATCTACTTGATGAGACACTGTCCTCACACCTTCATTTTATCCCTGAATCATGGAAAAAGGAAACTTTACTTCTTCAAGCATGTTTATAATGGTTGCTTTGAGGTCTGTGTGAAATCCAACACCTGGTCACCCTCACAGGCAGATTCTGTTGTCGGTTTTGTTTTCTGATGTATGAGCCATATTTTCCTGTTTCTTTGCATGACTCATATGTGTACATGTGTGTGCATGCATGTGTGTGTGTGTGTGTGTGTGTGTGTGTGTGCACATGTGTGAAAGTGAACATTTAAAATAATATGTTGGCCAGGGGCAGTAGCACACACCTATAATTCCAGTACTTTGGAGGCTGAGACAGGACGATCGTAGGTTTGAAGCCAATGTGGGGCAACTTAGCAAGACTCTGTTTCAAAAAATAAAAAAGTAAAAAAGGCTGGGGGTGTAGCCCAGAGGAAGAACACCCCTGGGGTCAACCCCCAGTACCAATAATAATAATGATGATGATACGTCGCAGAAAATCTGAATAGCGGTGCCAGCGACTACCACGGCCATCGCCAGCGGGGCCTGTTTCTGCTGTTCTCTGGTCTGTGTAGTGACCAGCTGTGTTTGGTAACAGGCTATTTCTTCTCTGCCGTGGGAAGCAGGGTGCGGGGTGCGGGCTCGGGTCGGCGACTTTCCACCCGGGGCAGTGTGGTTTGGGCGCAGCTCTCGCCGGCTCCTCCCCGGCCACGCTCTGCAGTTGAGATGCACTACTGCCGGCTGATTGCTTTGTTATTTTTCCCACCATGCCCTGGGTGTCGCCAATCGCGACCACTCCTCTGTTGGGAGCAGGACTTGGGAGGCGTGGAGCAAAGTATGAGGCGGACTGCAACTTGTGAATGCAGACACTTTGTTCAAAGCACAAAGCATATTTATACTCTTCTAGGGCTCAGGGTGAATCAAGGACAATCTTGGTTACAAAGGCTTGGTTCAGTAAATATTATCAGGAGTTACTCTGAGAAAATCCGGGAGAAGGCAAGGGAACAGTGCACATACCAAATGTATCAAAAGGAAGCACGGATGCAAGGCGAGGAGCCGTATCTGGGGACAAGGAGAGCTGGCTGGGAACTTTGTCCCAGTTCTTGGAGCCTTTCTCACAAGAACCAGCACGCGTCTTCTCCGCCAACATATCCCTTGGCCAGGTTCCGACACTGGGATATAAATGGCTTCACAGACTGATGCAGACAGACGCGGTTCCTCTGAGCGAGGGGAGCCCGTGTCCCCTGGCTGTCTCTTTCCAGCTCCTCCAGAGGGTCGGCCAGCCGCGGTGCCACGTGGAGCTGCAGCGAGCCCCCGTCCCCTGCCTGGTGCTCCAGCACGGCCCCCACTGTTTCAGGAGCACGTAGCCTTGAACTCCTCTCCACTCTGTTATAAATGAAGCCACTTCGTTTCCAGAAAAGGGCTGCTGGCTGAGTTTGCATGTCCCTCCATGGGGGCTGTGCAAGCCCGGGACAAGCTGGCTCCCAGGGTAAAGGGCTTTCCCTTCGACACTGACACCCCAGCAACTTGTGCCCAACATGGTATGCAGAGGCCGGGCCACTACCGGGTCCCTCCCGGCACCCCTTCCTCCTTCCCACAACCATGGGCTTCTCCAGCCACATTCTTGACCCCATCGACCTGGACACTCAGGAATCCTGGCGTGGATAGACGGGGCAGGTCAGTGCCCGGACACGGGGATGGAGCGGAATCTGGACAGACCTGGGGTCCTCAGGGAGTCCCCGGGATCCAGGTGGGCTCCTGGGAGGTGCACGGGTGCGCAGGACCTGCGTGAGGCCTGGGAGCCATGCTCCGGGGGTTGTCAGTCTGAGGCTGCCACTTGCTCATCCTTCTATTCCCAAATCCCCGGCGAGCTCCCGATGTGCCGGGTCGGGAGGGGTCAGCAGTGGGGGAAGCAGCTCTCTGCCGGGCCCTGGCGTCTCAGAGCCACGCTGGCGGGAAACGTGAGTGGGGAGTCGAGTGCCATGAAGTCAACCAGGGCAGGGGATAGCAGGGGAGGCGGCAGCATGGCCACTCGGCTGGACAGTCAACAGAGGCCACCAGGACCCACCTCAGGCTGAGGCTAAGCAGGGAGGAGGAGGCGGCACATGCCCTGCTGGAAGAGTGTTCCCTGCAGAGGAGAAGCCCGAGGGGCCTGGGGCTGCCACTGGGGGACCAGGTGGACAGGGTGGGGGTGACCCTGGACTGGTAGATGGGGATGGATGGATTGGGCTTTGAACAGCAGGGGCACTTGAGCTCATCCACACTTTTCAAAGTTCACTATGGCCGCAAAGGAGACAGGCAGACAGGAACGCTGGAAGTGAAGGATGTGTGTTGCTATGTTTCCCAAACTTTTTTAAAACCCCAAACTCAGGGGGTCGCACATGCAGCCTCACAACAGCGGGGGCCCACTGCTTGCTCCACGGGGACACGGCGCGTTTCCTTCTGCACAGCATCAGACGGCTCACGTGGACTCACTGCAGTCCGTCATGGGCCCTGCTAGCCGGCCATGACCCAGTCATCCCGGCGCTAGGTGTGGTGTGTCCCTGTCCTTGCCCTGCCCGAGGGAAGGAAGGAAACAGTTCACTGAGGAAACTCAGATCCAGATGAGCTCATGTGTCAATCGGTCCTCAGAGCTGGCTTCTGTCTTGCTTCAACTTGAGCAGCGGTGGGATCACTCCTCTGCCGCAGCGAAGCCAAGTGACAGAAAGCTCAGTAGTGGGTGTCAAGACGGGCAAAACCCGGCTCTGGATCGATGGAGACATTCCCTAAACAACGACGACAAAGACAATCTACTCACACTACGTAGAAACCAAATAAGATTCACACATTATACAATACACGTTCCTAAAACACTATCCTAAAAATCATAATCCCACTAAGTCTCCATTTGAGATACTGTGTAATCACTTATATAACAGCAATAAAACCAAAAGAGAAGACAAATTTATTTTAGAAGACAAAATACTGGCTGTGTGTCTAGGTTTTTCAGTGAATTTATTAGCAATAACAAAGACACTGTAACTACACTATCTGTAAGCAACTAACATATAAGAGCCATTTAAATGCTCCACAGCTATAGAACATTATCCAGGAATTATAATATAAGCAATCTCCACTTGGGTCATTGAATAATCACTTAATAGCAATAAAACTAAAAGAAAACCAGAATTATCTCAGTAGAGGGAAGAGCGCCTGGCTGCGGTTCTGAATTCAGAAGTGGCTCACTGGCAGGGGTCGCTGGGAGGCTGTGTGGACAGCGCTTGGTGTAGACCACATCTCTGCTCCTGCAGGGTGTGGGCAGGCCCCTTCAGTGGGGACATTCCCAGGCAGTGTCTTTCTCTCTTTCTGGAATCGGGGGACAGACAGAGTCCTTTCCCCAGGAGCTGCCTTCCTAGGACCCTGGGGACGCTCTGGTACTGGATGGATGGAGCTGGGTCACTGGCACCCTGATGTGTCCGTGGAGGGCTGGGTCAAGGTGTCCCAGCCATGGCAGCGCCCGGAGCGCAGGGGCTGCGGTTCATGTCTAGACACAACTGCTGCCCTGGGCTGGGGGGACGCAGCTGAGGCTCCCACTCCTGGGCCTGATCCTGAGAGCCATCTATTCACCCGGACCCTGGCCCCTGCCCACTCAGGGTCCGGCCATCTGATGGGCCTCTGCCAAATGGCCCACGTGTGACATCGGGGACACAGATACCTTGGTTACCTTACATCCTTCCTCTGTAATATATCCAGGTGTGTTCTCTTTTCTTAAGCTGTGCAGGCATCTCAGCCAAAGGAGCTCTCACCCCACTCCCAGGAGCTTTGTCACTTGGACATAGTGGCCTTTCGGCACAGCAGGACTCCTGCAGGGCCTCTGAGGGCCTCTGGCTCGTGCCTGCACTGCCCAGCTCTGCACCTTTTATTTTATGTCACATACTCTTGTATGTGTGACTTCCTCTCTTAGACATGGAAGCATTCCTATTTGCATAGCCTCTGCCTTTTAATTTATTCTTATTTGTTTTCTCTATTTTTGTTATATTTTCACTGCGTTCTGATTTTTATTTTTATTTCCTTCCCATGCTTCCTTGAGGATTAATTTGGTTTGTTTGTTTTGAGGATTTTTTAGAGTGGAGACTCAATCACTAACGGGAGACCTGTCTGCTTCATAAGACATGGGTTCAGCGCCATAAACTTCCCTCTGCGCGGTTTCGGTCGCACTCCATAAATGTCGATATTTTGTGTTTTTGTTTTCATTCAGCTCAAGATATTTTCCAATTTTCCTCGTGATATTTTTCTTTGACTTGACAATTATTTTAAGTTTTTATTTAGTTTCCAAATATTTGGGGATTTCCCATGTTTATGTTTGTTTTGGATTTTTTTGGGGGGTGTGTGTAGATTTCTAAGTCCTTTGTAGTCAGAGGTCATACTTATAAGATATGAATATTTTCAAATTTATTGGAATTTTAATGGTCTCTCATAGTAAGTATTTCATGTGCAGTTGAAAACAATATGTATTCTGCTGACATTGGTGGATTGTTCTAGAAATGCTAAGTCAAGTTGGTTTATATGTTTGTTTCGTCTTTTCATCCTTAGTGATTTTCCACATGCTTTTTCTATTAATTATGGGGAGAGAAGTGTTGAGTTGAATCTCTCACTAAAAGGTAGATTTGTCTATTTCCCTTTCAGTTTTATCAGCTTTTGTTCTATGCATTTTGATACTCTATCATGAGACCTATCCATAGATAGGATTCTCCTCTTCTCTTGATTTAGCCCTTTTATAAAATTATGGTCATGACATAGTCCTCTGTTCCAATGAGAATTTCCTGTTCTCCAAAGATCTTTGTGTGATACTAACTTTACTTTTCTTTGGAATATTATTTACTCGGTCTATCTTTCCTTTTACTTTTATCACTGTGACTGTCAACATGGGTGGTTTGAAATCTGCCGTCTTGCTATTTGTTTTTTGCCTCTTTTTCTTTTTTCTGCTTTCCTCAGTACTTGGCATAGGGTTTAAGTCATATCTATATTTGAATGATCACAGTCTACCTTTACATATTGTATGTATCCTGCAAGAACTTTGTAAAATCTTCTATTCCTCCCCCATCGCCTTTTTTTTTTTGCTAATATTGTTCTTCATTTTATTTCTACATATGTTAAAAGCCCATAGTACATTGTAATTATTTTTGCTTTACATTGTCAATTATATTTTAAAGAAATTTTTAAGGAGAAAAAAATGATAATTTTCCAAATAGTTGTCATTTTTGGTGCTTTTTATTCTTTTGTGTAGATCTGAGTTACTAGCTGGCAAGATTATCTATTTTCTTCTGCAACATGTGACCACAAACCTAGGGACTTTATGAAACCCCGCACATCAGTTCTATGACAGCGGTGTTGCTGTCCCTGGGCTGTGGTCGGTGCCAGCAGGATCACTCCCTTCGGGAAGTCCCAGGGGAGGACTGTGGGCTTCTTTCCAGCTTCTATGTGTAGGTGTCACCCGATTCCTTGATTCCTCCTGCGGTCTTCCGCTTTCAGAACCAGCAACTTCAGCCCAAGGTTTCTCACCGGCCCCATCGCTGTCCTCTCCTCCCACTTCCTCCTGCGTCGTGAGGACTCTGGTGACTACACAGGGCCACCTGACTATTCAGGGTGACCCTCCTGACCTGAGCTTGGCCGCTGGCAACCTAGTCCCACCTGCACCTCTGTCCTCTTTGCATGTGAACCGACACGGTCAAGGTTCCAGGGATTAAAAAGTCAACACTGGGGAGAGAGTATTAACCTGCATGTCACAGTCTGCTTTCTAGAGAATTTGTCTTTATTTTTAAAATCTTTTCAAATAAGCATCTCTTTGATTTATTGATATCTCTCTTGCTTTCCTGTTTTCAATTTCATTGGTTTCTGCTCTTCATTATTTCTGTTCTTCTTCTTGTTTGGGTTGATTTTGCTTTTGTCTTTTCTAGTTTTCTGAGGGAAGAGGTAGGTTATGAATCTGAGATGTCTGCCCTGTCCTTTCCTTTCCTTGTCTTCTTTCTTTTGCTGGGGATGGAGCCCAGGGCCTCGCACGTGCTAGGCGAGAGTTCTACCCGAGCCGCACCCTCGGTCCCAAGACACCCCCTCTTTCTAATGTGGGGTTTATGCTGCACGTTGCCCCTCTCAGCGTGGCTCTGACCTGTCTGTCACCTGCATTTTGATGTCGCATTTCATTTTCAACCAGTCCTATGTGTTTTTAAAGCATCTCCCTAGACTCCCTTTTCCACCTATGAATTATTTTGGGGTGTTTGTTTCCCACTGTCTGGAGAATTTCCTGTTATCTTTGTGTTACTGATCTCCGGTTCGATCATGCTGCGTCGGAGAGCACACAGGCGCGACCAGCTCTTTAGCTCTGGGAGGGAGTTTCGTGGTGCGGGACATGGTCTATCTTGCTGTGTGAGAAGGAGTTCCGCTGGGGTTGAGCGACATGTTCTGTGAATTCCTATTAGGTCCTGTTGGTTAATGGTGTTGTGCATACCTCTTTGCTGACGTTTAAAAATAGTTTTTCTACCAATATTTCAGATAAAGCTTTTAAAGTCTCCAGCTCTAACTGAGGATTCGTCTTCTTCTCCTTTCGTTTCTATTGGTTCATATATTTTACAGCCCTGTTTTGGGGCCCACACATTTGGGATTGCCACGTCTTCCTGACAGACTGGCCGTTTGCCCCTCTCTGCCTCCGGCCCTTGTCTTTGCCCTGAAGCCCACTTTGAGATTTCTATAGCCACTCCAGCTTGCCTTTCGTGTTTGATGATACATATTTCCGATATTTTACTTTCAACCTTTCTATATCATTTTACTTTGGGCCTTTCTATATATTCTATTGAAGTGAATTTCTTGTAGTTTGGAACAGTTGTTATAGTTGGATCATGGCTTTTTATCCATTCTTTGGGTTTCTGTCTTTTAAGTGATATATTGAGACCAGTGGCATTGAATGCTGCCATTTGTGTGTGTGTGTGTGGGGGGCTCTGATTTCCATCAGATTTGTTTTTGTGTGTGTGGTACTGGGGGTTGAACCCAGGGACATTCTACCTCTGAGCTACACCCCTGCTCTATTTTATTTTTGTTTTGAAACAGGGTCTTACTAGGTTGATGAGAGTCTCACTACTTGCTGAGGCTGTGCTCGAACCTGCGATCCTCCTGTCTCAGCCTCCCATGTACTGGGATGACAGGCGTGTGTCGCTTTGCCCGTCTGTTGTAATTTTTGTTTGCTGCCTGTTCTGTCACTTGTTTCTGTTTTCTCGTTCCTGTATGTCTGTGGGCAATTTGAACATTCTTATCATTCCATTTTGATTTACCTGCGGTGTTTCTAGAGTATATTTTCATATGGCTGTTTTTAGAGGTTGCTTTAGATATCACACTGTATGTGCATAGCTTGTCACAGGCCCTGGTGACACTTTTCAAGTGAGGTGTAGACAGTTCCTTCCTTTTCCATCCTTTCAACCTTCCCTACTTATAGTTGGCTTAAACAGTTCCTCTGTAAGGGCTGTATGTGGAGTTCCTTATTTTGTCTTACCTATTAACTTTAGACATGAATTATTTTTACTGCTTCTTGCCCCTTAGAAATAATCCTAGAAAAGAATTATCTTTTGAAGAACTGCTTTAGCAACTTAAGATAAATATTTAAATAAACACTTATTAAATATTAAAAAAAATAGTTCCTCTGTATACATTTAGAACCACATCAGAGAATTATAATTTTTGCTTGAATGTCCAAACGTAACTTAGAAAAATCACAAAGAAAATGAGAAACTATTGTATTTAGGCATTTGCATATTTGTTCTTTATTTCTTCCTGATCGCCCAAGCTCCCTTCCTTGATCTTTTCCTTTCTGTTTAGAGATTTCGCTTTGCCATTCTTGTAGAGTGCGTCTGCTGATGATAAACTCTCTTGTTTTCTCTACATCTGAGAATGCTCTGATCTCCCTTTCATCCCTAAAGTTTATTTTTGCCAAGTCTAAAACTCTGGGTTGATGGTTCTTTTCTATCAGCACATGAAACATGTTCTCCCCCTTTTTTTCTGGCTTTCATTGTCATTTAGGTGATTTCCCCCATGGGAACACTTTGCTCTGTCTTCAGTTTTTGTATGCATGATTGTTGTGTATATGTCCTGGTGTTGACTATCTTGCGTTTATTCTCTTTGGCATTCGTTCAGTCTCTTGATTCTGGAGGGTTATCTCTTTTGCTAAATTTTGGGAGTTTGGGCTATTATTTCTTCAAGTACTTAATTGGTCTCACCCCCTTCCTCCTCTTTCTGGGATTCCAGTGACACAAATGTTAGACATTTTGTTATAATCTCACCCATTCCTGAGGCTGCTAATTCTTTTCATTCTGCTTTCTCTCCATTGTTCAGGTTGGGTAATTATTATCATCCTATCATCAGTTCCTTCATTTTTCCTCTGTCACCTCCATTTTTCTGTTAGTCCTATCCACTAATATTTTTTTTGGACAGGGTCTAACTATATTTCCCAAGGCTTAAAGCCATCCTCCTACCACAGCTTCCCAAGTGCTGGAACTACAGGTGTGTCAGCAACCAGCCTAGCCATTTTTTAATAATTATTATATTTTTAAGTTCCAAATTTCCATTTGGTTATTCTTTGTATGTTCTAGTTCGTTGCTGGGACTTTCTATTTTGTCTGCTGGAACTTTCTATTCTTAAAATTGATTTCAAGCCTGTTTGCAATTGCTTGTTGAAACATTCTCATGATGGCTGCTTTGAGATCTTTGTCAGGTAATTCTGCCATCTTTGCCATCTGACTGTTGGCACGTTTGATGTTCCTTTTCCATTTAGTTTGAGATCTTCTGCATCTTGGTATGACAGGCGATGTTAAATTGAAATCCATATATTTGGTGCATTACATAATGAAAATCTGGGTCCCATTTAAATCTTCGGTTTCCGCTGGCTTCCTGCAGCACTTGTCTCACAGGGCGCTGCCTCATTACTGATGGAGGCGTGGAAATCCAGGTCCCCTGCTCAGCCTCATTGGCACAGAGGGTCCTTGTCACCACTGAGCAGAGGTAGGTGTTCTGGCTCCACACTGGGGCTCCAGGGATACCTCCCTGTATTGGAAATTTATTTATATTAGTTTATTATATAAATGGTGCCTCCATTGGAATATTTATATCTGCAAGTAACAATATGATTTCAATAATCGGGATTTATTTATGGATGTTGGCAAGAATTCCGAGGTTAGGTGGTCTTGCACCAGCCCACCAGTGCAGTAATCCCGTCAGAGATCCAGACGCTCTTTCTGCTAGGAGAGCTTCGTCGTTCTTGTCCACACTGCACAGTCTCAAGGTGGCTGCCGCTGGTGCTAGTGCACAGTCTCAAGGTGGCTGCCGCTGGTGCTAGTGCACAGTCTCAAGGTGGCTGCCGCTGGTGCTAGTGCACAGTCTCAAGGTGGCTGCCGCTGGTGCTAGTGCACAGTCTCAAGGTGGCTGCCGCTGGTGCTAGTGCACAGTCTCAAGGTGGCTGCCGCTGGT